>JAMQGT020008850.1:0-243090 GCA_024447675.2 Pterophyllum scalare | reverse complement strand
GACTGTGTCACATTTCCACAACCTGCAATTTCACATAATTATTTTGGCCAAACATTGCCAAGGTGTTTCTGTTTTTTTAAGGGTTGCAGAGAGGAAGAAAAGGCTCTTCCACCTTAATTTTCCGTCAGGCAGTTTTTCTCTGGCTCTGGCTGTTCTGATCCTCCTCTCAATCATCAAAGTGTGCTCATGGGCTTATTATCAACTATGAGCAAAGAGAAAGAAGACATTTTTTCCATATGTAAAATATTTTAAAATAAACTTTGTAGTCTTTTTAGTAGAATATTAGTAATCTGATCTATCTATCTATCTATGGCCTGTGAATATCATGTCTGAGCTCAAATCATTGTTAACGGGAGAGAGATACGCCCTTAAAATAGTGACAGCTCCACTTGGTTCATACTACATAGGAAACTGTAGCTGTCACTATTTTAAGGGCGTATCCCTCTCCCGTTAACAATGATGAGCTCAGACATGATATTCACAGGCCATAGATAGATAGATAGATAGATTACTAATATTCTACTAAAAAGACTACAAAGTTTATTTTAAAATATTTTACATATGGAAAAAATGTCTTCTTTCTCTTTGCTCATAGTTGGTAATAAGCCCATGAGCACACTTTGATGATTAGAGGAGGATCAGAACAGCCAGAGCCAGAGAAAAACTGCCTGACAGAAAATTAAGGTGGAAAAGCCTTTCTTCCTCTCTGCAACCCTTAAAAAAACAGAAACACCTTGGCAATGTTGGCCAAAATAATTATGTGAAATTGCAGGTTGTGGAAATATTCATTACGGTTGTAGATTGCAGACAACAAATATTTTCAGGGAGGCTGGTCTTTGTCATTTCAACCATACAACACTTTCATTAAAGACAAATCAGCAAGCTAAGACAGACAAATCCACTGCGTTTTGGGAGCTGAATTTCACCCAATGAGTACCCACCTCAGAGAATATCAAATAGTTCCCCCAAGTGTGTCAGCTCTTTTGTTGTCTTTCAAATCTAACAAAGATGTGAAAAAATGTGTACCTGGGCAATTGTTTGACTTTGTCTAATAATAAGGGACTCATAATTATAATTATGGAATTGTCACACAAAAATTATAGCAAGTATTGCAGCAATCATTGGAATATACACAAACACTAAATGAAATGTGAATAATAAACTCAATAATGATATTTTGTGGAGACTCAAAACATGATGGTGGTTGAGAATGTCATTACAAATCTGTTCTGGTATTTATCAACTATTACTAACACTAAATTTTTTTTTATTTTTTGACAAACTGTTACATATTTTAAAAATGGAATTTAACAAGTTATTGGCTTTAGTTCTCACATTTACTACAATGTGCCAACATCATCCTCTGCCACTGACATTGTAGCTCAGTTTGTGGCACCAGTTCAGAGCTGTCCCTGATCTCCTGATTTGTCTGCTGTGGACTCCAGCATTTGATCCAAGTTGGGTCTCACTCACACAGGCCAGTTGGTAACCTCCTGGTAACCTCTGGCTGCTGGGGAAAATGTGTATTCTCCAACCAGTTGTCGAGTGGTTGCTGTCGCCACAGGAAACTGGTGGCAGAGGGTGCTACATCAAAACCTCCTCGACGCCTTGAAGAAACCTCAGACTTGATGGAATTTATTGCCACTAGTATGGTATTTGTATCTGCATCTTGATACCTTATTGACCCTGGCTTTCTGGGCTACACTGCCAGCATTATGTTAGTTAGTTTCAGCTTCTTTGTTGTTTCTTTGTGTTTGTTTGTTTCTTTGTTGTAACCTGGATTTTGACTGTTGTTACTGTGTAAGCTTTGACATAACCCAGGGCCACAGTGATGATGTCATGGTCTCTAGATTTGATCCAGAGCTTTTAGGTTTTGTTATCCTTTGTGTGTTGTGCTGAGTTTGTGTCCCTGTTTGGTTTTTGCTCCCTTCCTGTTTTATTTTGGTAATTCTTATGCTCTGTGTTTTACATCTGGGTTAACTTCCCCTTTAATAATTATCATGGTTGTTTCCAGCCATGTGCCCACCCGTTTCCCACCCTCTCTTTATCTTGAAATGCATTTAGTGTCTCAGTCCCTTTGTGCTTTGGCGCGTTCTCCCTCTTCTTGTGTGTTTCCAGCGCAGTGTATTACTTTTTCTTTATTTTACATTCTTGCTTCTGTGTAGTTTGTTCATTTAGTTTGATACTGTTTTGGTTTTGACTCTGGCAATAAAGTTGTGAAAGGTCAGTTCCTGTTTCTGAGTCTTGCATTGGGGTCCTAATCCTGCCTGCCACAGCAGTGTCTTGACAGATGAAGCCTTCTCTAGTCTGTAAAAGCTTTAGCTAGCATTGTCAAGCACAATGTCCATTCATGTTTCATAGTGAGCAGTAGCAGTCTAGGCATCAGGGAGCAAGCAACAGTCACTCAACTAGAAAGGGATGCCTTGCTCCATCCTTCTCTGATCACCATTTACCATTGTACTCACCAGTGAAGGTTCAAGCTGAACGACAGTTTAATCCTAATGAGCCAGAGAACCACTGCACTGCATCTGATGTCAGCTTTCTAAGTACCAGAGCAGATCAACAGATACACAGACTGAACTTTATCCATAAATGACAATACCATCCTGCCTGGGATAAGATGTATGAGAAAGAGAGAACAGAGACAATTAAAATAACAGCAAAGAGGTGGGAAAAGGTTGACTCAAGGGATACCAGTGGAATAAAGAGAAAGATGATGTTATCTGTCTTTATTTGTCCCATTTATGAGGAATCAAAGATTTTTTTTTCTGTTTTATAAGTGGCCGACCCTGACTAATTAGAAATACTCTGTGTTATCACTCCAGCTTGCTCTCCAATAAATACTTCTCTTAATGTGTTCACCACGCCAGTGAGTTGTGCAAAACTATGTAGGCCCTGCCTGCTAGCATCTTGCACCCCTGCTGATATGTGCCTGGTGTGGTAGACCCCAGCCTCTCTATCGATCTTGTGCTCAGAGCTTTTTGCTGTGCTGTCATTATTAGTGCCTCTGTGCTGTCTGTCAGTCCAGCCTTGTCCAGCCATTGGTAGGATTTCTCTATGTCAGCCACTTCTTCTATCTGCCAGTGGTACATGCCGTGAAGAGGCCTGTCCTTCCATGATGGTTCCCTTTCTTTCTCCTCTTCTTTCTCAGTTTCTGCTGCCTAAGGTACTCACTAAGCACGTGATCATTTGAGGCCATCTTCCTGATGTATTCATGTATCTTTGTTGTTTCATCTAGGATAGTGGTTCTGACACTCAGTAGTCCTCGGACTCATTCCTTCTGCTTAGCGTACAGTTTCAGTGTGCCGGATTTGGGGTGAAACCCTTTATGCATGGTAAGGAGCTATTTGTCTTGATGTCAGTGGCTTCTATTTCCTCCTTTGGACAGCTAATTATCCAAGTAGGGTATCTGGTATTACACTTTCAAATAAAACCTTAAAATTATTTGGTTATCAATGGTCATCAATATTTAATGCTGTAGAGAAATACTATACTAATAATACTTTAGAAGAGCATGTGAAAAGTGTTGGCAATTATAGAAGCTCAAACAGAAATTGCTTCTCAGCTGCTGTCTTTGCTATAAACCTTAGAGTAAATTCATGCATTTGTACTTTAGGCAATGGAAGAGTTTAGAACACAACAATGAGACAAAGGCAGAAGATGGGCTTGGTTTACTATAGCATATAATGTAGCACTTTGAGTGCTCAGAGTGGAAAAGCATTATATAAGTATCAGTGAATTTAGAATTTAACATTTGTATCAGACAAAAAACAAACAATAAGTGTGTTTGTGGGTTTGTAAGATGTTGATCTCCCACATTCAACCAGAACAACATCAGTGCTTCTTGACACTGATCCCCCAAGTCTGATTAACTCTGCTGGAGATGAACACTTTTATTGTCTCATTTGGTGTTTTGATTATTGTGATGGAGAGCACTGTCTAGTATGTTGGTCCAATATCTCCCATAGGTGTTCAGCTGGGTTGAGATGAGGTGCCTGTGAAGGCGTAATTTTTATTCTCATCAAACCATTCAGTGACTTCTTGGACGGGTTATCAAGGACAAAGTGGGAAAGGTTGTGCCCTGGACAAAAACCTACATACTCATGCAAACAGTATGCACTGCCTTCCCTAAGCACATACGTAGACTTTGGTTGCACAACAACTGAAGGCATCTTACAACCACAGTATATGTATTAATTTAAAGTTATATTAGCTACTGCTTTTGACATTTTTTTGTACATGCCATGTACAGAGCAATGTATACCTCTCAAAGAGCCAAACATGCACTTTAAAAAACTGGAATGTAAAATGTCCTACCTAAAGCATTGTAATGAAAAAAAGTCAATGATTAAGTCGTTAAGGTTCATCTCTCAGAAAGATCTGACTCAATAGCAAAGTGATGGAAGTTCAAGTGTCTGAGTTTTATCCTTAGTCCCTCTCCAACATCCTGAGCAGTTTAAGAAGAGACTATTTGATGTATATGTATATGATTGGAAAATGTTAAACACTATTAATAATCTCACACCATTCTCCTCCACAGGAGAAATCAGAGGGTACAACCCAGTTGACTCTGAGCCAGAAATGGTAGCAGTAGCGCTGCTTCTCCACCAGTATCGACCGATATGTTAATGCCGCAGTCCTTCTGTGAACTTGGGTTAGCAGCATTAGGATGCATGACTATAGCACTAGCATAGATGGTGACTGTTTTTGCTTTGCAGATTTTCTATGCTCGTGCCCTGTGCATGGAGGCATTTTCGTCCTGATGATGCCCCAGGACAAGTTTGTATTGATTTGCACTGACCACTTGTTCTAGGGGGAAAGTGCACCAAAGGACATAAAAGAGCCATGGATCCTTTCACTGTCAAAGTCAGCAAAGGCTCATGCTTTTCCTTTAATCTGTCACCTTTCTGGCTTATGTAGTGCACGTGAGGGAGGAGCTGAATGAAGCTTTTCTTTTGTGGAAGCAGAGGGCTATGCAGTATATCTGTGGTAAATTAATACAGTCTTTTTTTTCTTTTTTTTTTACAAATCATTAAAGTTTAAAAATAACAGTCTTCTCAGTAATAAGCGTATTTTCGTGATGCAAAAAGGTTGACAAACCTTTTCTGTGACCTACTTGGTAAGCAGGAAGTTATTAGCCTTTGCAACACTGGCAATTTTTAATACCTGCTTCAACCATTTCGGAACATGCACCAGGGAAATGGAGTTTATTTATTTGAACTTTGATATAAAAAGAAAAGCAAGGCTGCATTTGTTTAGCTAAAGCAGTGAGTCAGACAGTGACACCAGAGATTGTCTCCAAGTGTATTTGAGTAAACGTGGTAGTTTAAGAAGCAAGCAAGCTGCAGGTCAAGTGTAAGCACCCCGACACTGTACCACAGTCTGAGGTGTCGTTTTAACTGTATGCTACATGGATCACAGTGAGTACAAAGCCACTGCCTCAGGAGAGCAGGATGACACCCAGCAGTGGCATGTGAGGGGCTGAGGCCAGGGAAGACTGAGACAAGAAAAGTGTTTAGCCAGCCCGAGTGGTGCGCAGCTAAAAAAGAAGGCTTGAAGGACACTGAGATGAGAGCCATAGTGTATTTAGCCGGGAGACTAAAACTGCAGAATAAAGATGAGAGGAGAGCACGAAGAGGATTAAAGCCTATCGACCAGCCACCACAATTGCCTCTTATATGAAGCCATGTTTAATTCAGCTCTGTGCTGTGGATAGGCAATGAGATACAGCCAGAGGGATGGAGAGGAGAAGAAGGAAATGATGGTGGGGCTGGAGGACTGTCCTAACAGATCAGTTTGTAGATCTGACCAAGCACAACTTACACCGTCTCTTCAGCCAGATGTGTTACCAATGTGAATTTACGAAATGGCATGAAATTTTACTAAAAAGGAAACTTGGGGTGGGAATTGTGTGTTTACTGAAATGTTGTTTCAATAAATTTGCAAGTAAAATTCATATTAAAACATGATGAATGAAATATAAATGCGTGAATGATTTATGATTGAAACAGTCTAAAAGTTGGCCAAGGTGGACAGCTGAACCATAAATAATGTCTATATATACTATGGAGTCTATATTTGGGGTGGCTGTCATTAAGGAGGCAGAGCAGGTCATTTACTGATCAGAAGATCGGTGGTTCGATTCCTGGCAGCTTCAGTCTGCATGTCAAAGTATGGGGAAAGATACTGAACCTGGAGTTGCTCCCGATGTGTTCATTGGATTAGACAGAACACACTTAGATGTAGCTTGTGTGAATGGGTGAACGCAAATGTGTTGTATAAAGTGCATTGAATGCTCAACTAGAGTAGAGTGCTGCATAAGAACTAGTCCATTTACCATTTTATGTAGGATAATGAATAATATGATATCTTATTCTGGAAAAAAAAAGTGTAAATATGTGTGCAATAATAAAAGAAAAGCCTAAAACTCCCAAATCCAAGGGGAAAATGTTCTAAAAACTAAAAGTAGATACTGAATAACAAAATATTTAAAAGTCACTTAAAAAAATACTCTGAATTAACAAATCTAAGATAAAGATATATAGTCGAATGTCTTTTTTTAGTATATCAGTTCGGTCTGATCCTATGGTAAAATCTCCCACTTAAAAAAAAAATGCCCATGTGGATAGACAACTCTGAGTGTGGTGATATTTTTTTATATCTCATCCACCCTGATTCATGAGTCAGGTGTCAAAGTCCATGGAATGTAGGATGTGCAGACCAAGTGTTTCTGTAGCGGACCCAAATGCAGATGCGCAGAAGCAGCCCAGTGTCCTCAGCCTCCCTCAGAATGCTGTCGAAGTTCTGCTGGAGGTGGGAGTTGAAGATCTCGTGGACTGGGGCTTCTGCCAGGCATTCCCAGCACACCCTCACAACATGTTTAGGTGCGCCAGGTCTGTCCAGCATCTTCCCCCACCACCTGATCCAACTCACCACCAGGTGGTGATCAGTTGACAGCTCAGCTCCTCTCTTCACCCGAGTGTCCAGAACATAAGAATCCAAAAAGGGTGGGTACTCTACACTGTCATTCGGCGCATAAGCGCAAACAACAGTCAGGACCTGTTCCCCGGCCTGAAGGCGCAGAGAAACAACCGTCTCGTCCACCAGTGAAAACTACGACGTACAGGGGGGATACAAGAATACGCACCCCAGCTCGCCACCTCTCACTGAGGCCAACTCCAGACTGAAACAGAGTCCAGCCCCTCTCCAGGAGACTGGTTCCAGAACCCAGGCTATGCGTTGAGATGAGCCCAACCATATATAGCTGGTATCCTTCAACCTCACGCACTAGCTAGCTCAGGCTCCTTCCCCAACAGAGAAGTGGCATTCCATGTCCCAATAGTCAGCCTCAATAGCCGGGGATTCGTCTGCCAGTGCCTCCGCCCTTGGCCACCACCCGACGCACACTGCACCCGACCCCACTCCTGTGGGTGGTGGGCCTACAGGAGGGCAGGCCCATGTAACCTCTTTGAGCTGCACCCGGCCAGGCACCACGGGCTAATGCTCGGCTACCAGACGCTTTCCCTTAAGTTCCCTCCCCAGGCATGGCTCCAGGGTGGGGCCCCGGTAACCCTATCCTGGGCAGAGTAAGCTGTTCCCTTGTTGTTGTAGACATAGGGGTTTTCTGAACCGCTTTTTGTCTGGACCCTCACCCAGGACCAATTTGCCATGGGAGACCCTAACAGGGGGAACAGCCCCAGACAACATAGCTCCTGGGATCACTGGAACACACAAACCCCTCCACCGTGATAACGTGGCAATTCACGGAGGAATCCGAAATTAATCCTTGAGGGTTTTTCTTTCTTTTCGTTTTTTTAAACATTTAATCTCTCAGATATTGACTCTGCTGGTAGCTAATGTGATATAAGCTAATATAAGCTAACAGCCTTCCTGTTAAAATGGAGTTTTTTCTTTCCCACTGTCACCAGGTGCTTGCTCATAGGGGATCATTTTGACTGTTGGGTTTTCTCTGTAATAGATCCTTTTACAGCCTGTCATCAAAGGATGCGCGCACATTTTTGCAACGGAGGTGAACTGCTACTCTATTCAAATCAATAAGAACAAGGAGACTGCACAGCATTTAAATGTGATTTAAAAGCGATATCAGCATCAAAATGTCTGCCTGTTGCGTGTTTGGCTGTCAGAATTTCTACTCTACCAAAAGCAGCCTGAAGTTGTACCAAATCCCACAGGATCACGGCTGTTTAAGAGAAAATGGAGGCGTCTGTGGTTGCAATGTATTGATAAAAATTGGACTGAGGACACTATCAGGACTGAGGACACGATCAGAAATGCTCGCGTTTGAAGTGCCCATTTTATATCAGGTAAAGTTATTTATTTTCCCTTGGTTATACCAGGATGTCAGGTATCTAAAGTAAACAGCATTAGCTGGTAGGCTATTTGGCTTTTAAACTGTAGTTTACAGGTGAGGCATCGACTCAGAGAGTCCTGATTTTTTAAAATTAATATTATCACACTATAGATTACAATATGTAGTGCCAGTCAAAAGTATGAGCAGACTCACATATTCACAGAGTGACTGAAACAGTATATTTTTTTCATTGTAAATCAATAATATCTGCAGCCGGAAAACTCTTAGTAAGCTAGAAAAGCAGTTTGACGAAGTACTCACGCTGCCATGCATGTACAATCCGCTGTGAGGACGTAGCTCTGTGACCTGTTTACAATGACCTGAGCCTCATACACATTGGTCCTGTTTCCTTGTCATTGACTTGGAAGAACTTCTGCCATCAAGACCCAAAACTCAGAGTCTGTATGATGATATTTGGCGTTCCGTACATGGCCGCAAACAACATAATTGTAAGCATCCAATGACTTGTATGCGCCGCAACTTCTCTCCGGTGTATACACGGGGTTTCTCCACCAAATACACGTATATGTCCGCCCACAGATACTGGGCCACGTGCTAACACACCACAGGGATCGGGGAGTCGGTTGCCGGTGGTCAAAATTAATTTTTGCAGGTAGTTTTCACGATCTTTCGTTGATAATCCCTTCTCGTAGTTTGAAACGCTATTGAACTCCGCTGTATTTCCGTTTCCAAAATGCGCACGCATCGCTCCCTAAAGGGGTTGGACAATGAAACTGAAACAGCTGTCATTTTAGTGTGGGAGGTTTCATGGTTAAATTGGACCAGCCTGGTGGCCAATCTTCATTAATTGCACATTGCACCAGTAAGAGCAGTGTGTGAAGGTTCAATTAGCAGGGTAAGAGCACAGTTTTGCTCGAAATATTGCAATGCACACAACATTATGGGTGACATACCAGAGTTCAAAAGAGGACAAATTGTTGGTGCACGTCTTGCTGGCGCATCTGTGACCAAGACAGCAAGTCTTTGTGATGTATCAAGAGCCACGGTATCCAGGGTAATGTCAGCATACCACCAAGAAGGACCAACCACATCCAACAGGATTAACTGTGGACGCAAGAGGAAGCTGTCTGAAAGGGATGTTCGGGTGCTAACCCGGATTGTATCCAAAAAACATAAAACCACGGCTGCCCAAATCACGGCAGAATTAAATGTGCACCTCAACTCTCCTGTTTCCACCAAAACTGTCCGTCGGGAGCTCCACAGGGTCAATATACACGGCCGGGCTGCTATAGCCAAACCTTTGGTCACTCGTGCCAATGCCAAACGTCAGTTTTGAAACGTCTGTTTCAATGGTGCAAGGAGCCCAAATCTTGGGCTGTGGACAATGTGAAACATGTATTGTTCTCTGATGAGTCCACCTTTACTGTTTTCCCCACATCCGGGAGAGTTACGGTGTGGAGAAGCCCCAAAGAAGCGTACCACCCAGACTGTTGCATGCCCAGAGTGAAGCATGGGGGTGGATCAGTGATGGTTTGGGCTGCCATATCGTGGCATTCCCTTGGCCCAATACTTGTGCTAGATGGGCGCATCACTGCCAAGGACTACCGAACCATTCTGGAGGACCATGTGCATCCAATGGTTCAAACATTGTATCCTGAAGGCGGTGCCGTGTATCAGGATGACAATGCACCAATACACACAGCAAGACTGGTGAAAGATTGGTTTGGTGAACATGAAAGTGAAGTTCAACATCTCCCATGGCCTGCACAGTCACCAGATCTAAATATTATTGAGACACTTTGGGGTGTTTTGGAGGAGCGAGTCAGGAAACGTTTTCCTCCACCAGCATCACGTCGTGACCTGGCCACTATCCTGCAAGAAGAATGGCTTAAAATCCCTCTGACCACTGTGCAGGACTTGTATATGTCATTCCCAAGACGAACTGACGCTGTATTGGCCGCAAAAGGAGGCCCTACACCAACCTAATAAATTATTGTGGTCTAAAACCAGGTGTTTCAGTTTCATTGTCCAACCCCTGTATGTCATCATTGTTTACTAACAGTTAAAGGGTCTATATTGTAGGGTCTTTACCTTACAATAGAAAGCACCTTCAGGTGACTGTTGTGATTTGGTGCTATATAAATAAAATTGAATTGAAATTGACTCAGATTAGTCTAGGTTGGGTCAGACAGGTTAGGCCTCTGGGAGGAGCTTCTTTCACCCACTCCTCGGCTGCCACACTTTTTGCTTATCTGCCTCTTCATTCACCTGTACTTAGGGACCCGCTCCTGCATTGTCTGGATTCCCTGAATGGTTATAAGGCTCCTTTATGGTTCTCCTGTGTTCTCTCAAGTTCTAAAATTTAACATCTCTGTCTCACTGCATTCTGGTGTTTCCTGTTACCTGCTGTTGCTGAGCAGGTTTGATCCCTCTGGAATCTCCCTTTTAAGATTTGCAGCAATCTCTCACCTGTCCACCCACCGTCCTACGACCTCCATCATCCTCACTGCCCTTCTCTGGAGTTTCCTTATCATTATCTAACAGCAAGCCATCTCTCTCATTTGTTCACCCCTGGAATAACATTGTGAAATCCTCACTAACAGACTTGATCTCTGCTCTTTCCCGGTGAACTCTAGCCCAGCATCCTGCAGAGTCTTCCAGAACACTCTGTATTGACATAAGCTCTTGTGTTTTTTTCCTGTGTAAATAAATATGTGAACTGCCTCTGTTTTGCAGCAGTGTCAGCATGGGATTAATCACTGCCAAGCACTGAAAAAAAAACATTTAACTTGATTTTATGTGGTTCATTCATTCATTCATTCATTCATTCATTCATTCATTCATTTATCCATTAATGTGCTTTTTGGTTAATTCAGTTATATTTTATTTATATAGTGCCAAATCACGCCAAACAGTTGCATCAAGGTGAAAATTAATGTGTGGGTGATGGTAATAGAGGTATATCAATATCAAAAACTTGTCAGTATATTTAAGTCAGTGTTTAAATAAATCCAAAATTGTTGCGGTGTTTTCAAAAGATGGGACAGTGATTGTGCTTGTGAAAACTAGGGTGATGATGACTTTATTAATTTTTATTAAGATATAACATTTTTTTCCCTGTTGGTTTCTTTTTTTGGAAATAACCTTTTCAGGTTCACTCCATTCCGGTAGGTGGCGGTAATGCAGCTCTAAGCTGGTTTGGTCAACTACGAACCCACAAGAAGAAGAAGACGATGGAGACCTGTAATGCAGCTAATGTGGGTCGGATCAGGTCGGATTGCATTTTTTATTTCTTTCCGATATACGATTCCGTAATTTAGACCAGGATCGGACTGATACCGATAATGAATATCGGATCGGCACATCCCTAGTATCCTGTGGGAGGTCCTGCAGGAGTATGGGGTGTCTGGCCCATTGTTGCAGGCCATTCAGTCTCTGTACAACCGCACTGACAGCTTGGTCCGTATAGCCGGTAATAAGTCGGACTTCTTTCCTGTGGGTGTTGGACTCCATCAGGGCTGCCCTTTGTCACCGATTCTGTTCAGAATTTTTATGGATAGAATTTCTAGGCGTAGCCAGGTGGCGGAAGGCTTCTTCCTTGCTGGCCTCAGAATCTTGTCTCTGCTTTTTGCAGATGATGTGGTCCTGTTGGCTTCATCAGGTGGTGGCCTCCAGCTCGCAGTGGAATGGTTTGCAGCCGAGTGTGAAGCGGCTGGCATGAGAATCAGCACCTCTAAGTCTGAGGCCATGGTGCTCAGCCGGAAAAGGGTGGAGTGCCCTCTCCGGCTTAGGGACGAGTTCCTGCCCCAAGTGGAGGAGTTCAAGTATCTCGGGGTCTTGTTCACAAGTGACAGGAGAAGGGAGCGGGAGATCGACAGATGGATCGGGGCTGCCTCTGCAGTGATGCGGATGTTGCACCAGTCTGTTGTGGTGAAGAGGGAGCTTAGTGTAAAAGCAAAGCTGTCGATTTGTCCCACCGGCCCCGTGGTAGACCCAGGACACGCTGGGGAGATTATATCTCTCGGATGGCCTGGGAACGCCTTGGGGTCCATCCGAATGAGCTGGTGGAAGTGGCTGGGGAGAAGGAAGCCTGGGCTTCTCTGCTTAGGCTCCTGCCCCCGCGACCCGACCCCAGATAAGCGGGAGAGAATGGATGGATGGATGGATTTCAGATGGATATCAGATTAAAGTGGGTCTCATCAGTTGAAGTGTTATTTAAGAGTTTGCGTTGCCAGTTTTTGCAAACACTTGATTATATTTTGGCCATAAAATCATCCCACTTGCGTTATTAACAGTTATTTCTGTTACACAGAGCATTTATTTACAGGCAGCTGCCACTCAGTTACACAATGTTACAGAAAATGTAAAAATATGGTGATTCTCCAGCAAGTTCTCAGCTGGCCTTTTCCCTCCCTGATTTCTATACTGAAGGACAGAAGTTTAGCGATTTAAATCAGAAATGTCATCCTCTGAATGTGTTATCACACTGTGAGACATGTTTCCTCTTTCTTTGACTGAGTTATGATCTGCACAGGATTTTTTTTTATTCTTTTATTCACCAAATGATTGCATTGAGCTAATACATGATCCAGTTTTTCCTTTCTTCCTGTACACATAAAATCCTGTCATTTCCCAGAGTAAAAGAACCGTTAATAATCTTGATATTGGTCTAAGTTAACCCTAGGACATAGAAATGTCATCAATTTCTTTCAGACAAACAATCTTTATAAGTAATATTATACCTCCGTGTTGTGTTGCAGCCTGCAGCTCATTGCTGTTGATCTTATTCAGGCCGTCTCATCTCTGCACGCTGCCTAATTAACGTAAATACAATCTGAACTTTGCTTCACTGACTCTTTGTTCAAATGCAGTGTGAGCAGGATCTGAATAACATCAGGAATCTATCTAACAATTAACCTGTAAAATATGAATTATTAGCTAACTATGCAGAGTTGTGTTTTGTTGTGTCTCTGCTGATGTGTTGTGTTGTGCAGATGCAGGTGCATAGCCATGGAGGAGCCTGAAGGAAAAAGGAGGAAGGAGCTCTGATATCAGGTCTGTTGTGAGCCACAGGGGTCATCATCTTTTTTTTTAATAGGTGTTGCTTCTTGTGCGTGGACTGATCTTAAGGTAGAGTTGCAAGTCAACTTCAACGACATACAAGGTTTTCCGTGCTCAGAGATGAAGCATGATTGCTCTGCCTGTAGTGTGGGTAGTGAGTCTGTGTTACCTCGCTGTGAATTTTCCTGTTCTTTCTGGCCATTTGACATCCAGAAATGTATTTGATTCCTGAGTAAATTAAACCAGCACTTTAAAAAAATCTGTGTAAAAAAATATTTTTTATTACAATTTTCCTCTGATCGGAGGCCAAAACCTCTGGTTTTTAAAATTTTTAAAATGTGGAAAAACTCAGTCAGACATCGAAATACAGTCAGCCACAAACTGAATCAGCACATTTATGTTTTGGACTTTTATCTCAGGAAATTAAGAATAATTGATTGTGATCTGAAGAGATATAATCATCTTATATGTGTAGATTTAATCCCCTGAGACAATATGTCTTAGAATATAACATAAACACAAGTGGTTAACTCATATGAGAGGATCAGTTCTCTTTCAGGTCCTTTCTGTCTCTGCAGATCCCAGAGAAAAGACCAAACAAACGATAAAGTGGAGACTCTGAGGTCATTAGACACCCAGCTGTTGTTTTGCACGATTATTGTTTTGTAACCAACACTGATAACATGTGACTATATTGAACCCTAAGCTGCATGAAAGGGCACCAGTACTCCATGTCATCTCACCACACGGGCATGGCGTGCAGTCTGGTCCAGATATCTGTCAACTATTTGAAATGGCATAATTAAATTTAATAATTGACTCCTTATTCCCATGTGTTTTTGTCTCATTCCTGTATTTGATAAATGAACATGCACAAACAAAAGCTTTAAAAAGCAACACACACACACACAGCAGTAACTAAGATAAAAAATATATATATATATTATTTTCATAAATTTTCTTCAGATCCCGAATCATTAAGAACCTCATTGCATTTTTTCCTGTATATGTTTATTGTTGGCTTTTGTTTGCATTTATTTAGCTAGGTGAGGTTTTTACACTGAAATAACAGTGCTTGGCAGCTTCATATGTGTGCATGTAATATAACACATTATTTATTTATGTATTTATGATATTGAGCAGAAGTTTTTTTCTCCCTCTCTGCTCTCCACTATAGATTTCCTCCCTAGCTGCCATCCTGGCTCCCCTGTCTTTGAAGATGTTGGTGGAAAATCAGTTAGAACGGGAAGAATGTGGGAAAAATCAGCTCAGTTCAATTCCATTCAATTCAGTTCAGTTCAATTTGGTTTTATTTATAATGTGTCAAATAACAGCAGTCGCCTCAAGGCGCTTTATATTATAAGATATAGACCCTACAATAATTACAGAGAAGACCCAACAGTCAGAACGACTCCCTGTGAACAAGCACTTGGCGATGGTGGGAAGGAAAAACTCCCTTTTAACAGGAAGAAACCTTCAGCAGAACCAGGCTCCAGGCTTTCTGTCTCCTTAATCCAAACCGGGAGTTGGCTCCATAGAAGAGGGGCCTGAAAGCTGAAGGCTCTGCCTCCCATTCTACTCTTAAGCATCCTAGGAACCACAAGTAAGCCAGCAGTCTGAGAATGAAGTGCTCTGTTGGGGTGATACAGTACTATGAGGTCTTTGAGATAAGATGATTATTATTATCTGATTATTTCAGACCTTGTATGTGAGGAGAACATTTTAAATTCTAGATTTAACAGGGAGCCAATGAAGAGAAGCCAATATGGGAGAAATCTGCTCTCTCCCTGTCAGTACTCTAGCTGCAGCATTTTGGATCAGCTGAAGGCTTTTCAGGGAGCTTTTAGGACAGCCTGATAATAATGAATTACAGTAGTCCAGCCTAGAAGTCATAAATGCATGGATTGGTTTTCTGCATCACTCTGGGACAGGATGTTTCTAATTTTAGAAATATTGCACAAATGCAAGAAAGCCGTCCTACATATTTGTTTAATATGTGCATTGAAGGACATATCCTGGTCAAAAATGACTCAGAGAGTTCTCACAGTGTTACTGGAGGCCAAAGTAATGCCATCCAGAGTAAGTACCGTATTTTTCTGACTATAAGTCGCTCCGGACTATAAGTTGAATTTTTTGGGTAAATGAATTTGATAAAATCCGAGACCAAGAACAGGAATTTCATTTAATAATAATCTTGCTGTTGTCAGTGTGAAAATAGCGAACGTGAAATTATATAATAATGTGTTAATAATTTCACATATAAGTCGCTCCGGAGTATAAGTCGCACCCCCTGGCCAAACTATGAAAAAAAGTGCAGTTTTAACTAATTGATGTGTATCATCTGGCTTCATGGATAGATAACACAGCACAGAACCCTGCGGATCAATTGAAGATTTTCCTCCTGTGTAAGTCGTGTTTAAAACAATCTGAAGCCACAGAGCAATGCCGTCACCAAACTGACTGTAAACTGACTACATTAAAAAAAAGTCATGCTAATTATGTGACTGAGACTGACTGCATGGGCCGGGGTTTCAAGAAGCTAAGAAGTTGCATCAGACTCATGTTTTTCCACGAAGCAGCAGAACGTCCTCCAGCGGAGCTTTCAGCTGGTCCTGATATCTGCCAGTGGATGTTTGTGGTGGCTTCTGTGACTTCATTTTTACATTACACTTTTTATTGTGGAATTATTGAATACATTCATTCTCTTCCGGGGGGCTGGAGCCTATCCCAGCTGTCATAGGGCGAGAGGCAGGGTACACCCTGTACAGGTCGCCAGCCTGTCACAGGGCTAACACAGAGAGACAGACAACCATCCACACCTATGTGCAATTTAGAATCACCAATTTGTCTAACCCCAATAACTGCATGTCTTTGGACTGTGGGAGGAAACCGGAATACCCGGAGAAACCCCACACAGAAGCAAGGAGAACATTCAAACTCCAGAAAGGCCCTTCTTACTCTGAGGCAACAGTGCCAGCGTGCTGCTCCAGATTAATAAATAAGCAAATACTATATTTATGCATAGGTGGAAGGTTTCAGGCATTTCTACCTATTCTTAAATATCAGACATACTTCATGCTTAAAGGCCGCTGCTGACACTAACACTACAAACTGATGTGTTCAATGGAAGTTCATTGAAGTGCTTGTGTGACTACAGATGCAGAGTCGTGTTTCCCAGGCTGTCCCTGAACACATCCTAAAGCCTTCATCCTGCAGCAGACGGAAGGAGGTGTGCTGCTGTCCCTCTGCAAGAAGATGCTGCTGCTGCTGCTGCTGCTGCTCCACAGACACAGACAGATTTGGATGGAGGACTTGATGGTGCCAGAGCTTTTTGTTAGACGTGAAACTCTGACATTTCCTAAAAAACTGGACTCACAGATGAAGCAGAGATTTATGTCCAGAGATGCAAACAGAAGCTGAGGCAGTCTCTTACTCAGTGAGTCCAACTCAGTTCTCAGTGGTTGCCACACATTTACACCCTCTCTGTGGGGTGGGTGGGATGGATGAGGATGTTTAATAACTCCAAAACTTAAATTTAAGACAGCCTGACTGGTTTCCTTAGTTTGGTTCATGTAAATAATGATTTTGAGCTTATTGCCTAAAACTGAGGTCTGGATGTCTGAGCTGTTGTTAAAGTGTTTTAGATCAATAAAGTTTTTGCCACAGTTTATGACCATTTCCTTTATGAAGTCATGATGGGCTGCAACAAGCTCACGTTTTATTGAGAATTTCATTATTTCTGCTTTACTGGATACAAAATGCTTTTAAAGGTTTCCAGAAAACAAAAACATCAGCTTTGCTTTAATGTAAACATTTATGATCTGATCTAGGATCAGCCTTCACTGATAGATGATGGCTCTCTCACTTTTACTCTCTCACATTAAAAAAACAGCCAACTGCTGTGTTTGTGTATAAAAACAGTTTTGTACACACTATATTTTAACATATTTGACAACAATAGATCAGATAAAATAAATATTTTGCGTAGTGAGACCTGGCTGACAGTCCACTGTTTAATTCAGCCGTCCTCCTCTGGAGGAGGCTGTAGAGTCAGTGAAGCTCACTTCTGACCAATGACAGTGATTCTGAGGTCAGCTGATGAGGATATCTTTAACTTTTTCTGTCATAAGCGCTGGAGTTTTTGCCTCTGTTAGCCGGCGTTAGTGATTACTGAACTTCAACATTTAGCAGATAAAGTGCTTATCAAAGGGGATGTGCAGTTTGTAGAACACTAACATCAGCTGGAATAATGTTAGCTTATATCCAGCTGTTGTTGCTGCTAAGCCACAGTGAACGGATCTGAACGGATCCAGGCCGGATGAACTGGGAACTGACCGGATCCGTATTGGATGCAGTACTGCTCTGTTCCAGATCCAGGATCCCGATCCATTCCGGATCTGTTCTGCCGTGCAAGAGGAGTCCAATCTGGTCCAATCTCCAAGCGTGTGATACATCCGGGGCAGATCTGGTCTGGAGTCACTTTGCTATCTGAGCTTGTTCTTCATAGCCTGCAATAGCAAAAGGATATTACAAAGTGAAATAATCAGTTCAAACTCTCCCAACACGTATCAGATGATCGTTGCACTTGCTTACACTTGCATCACTCTTCATAGTCCTGGGAAAAATATAAGAAAAATACAAAAACACGAAAAAGCAAATTTTAACCATTTTTTAACGAGCTGGTAGGAGAAACGGATTGTTGCCCTAGCAACGGCAGACAAAGGAAGCGTTCATCTCGCTCACACATGGCAAAGAGAATAAACACATGGCTCCACAAATGTACTCTTGTGCAGCAAAGACATTTTTCAATCCACAAAATTTATAAAAAAATAAATAAATAAAATAAAAAGAACCACACTAGTAACACCTTTCAGATTTTGACTAAATTAAACCTGATTCAACCATAAAACAACGAAATGACACGAACACACGTACATGCACAAGCACAGGGGAGTGAGCCACAAAAGTTGCCATCATATTACAACTGTTAAGTAATGCTCTGTTTCATCTAAATACCGATATTACTGGAGACCAGAGCTATGTGGGGAGAGTTACAGGATAGAGGTAAACTATACTGACAGCTTAAATGGTCAAGAAAACCGATGGACAGCAGGTTGCATCTCATTTAAAATTGTGGGTTTTTTTGTTTGTTTGTTTTGTTTTTGCTGAACAACCTAAGCAGTATACAAGTATTAGAAATGAACATGGAGATTCCTGTGTTCATTTTTCATTTGAATTTTCCTTTCTGGTCAGTATCTTCTTTCCTCACACCCCTGTTCTTCCATTCACTCATTCCTTAGACTCCTTTTCCCATTTTGAATTCTTTTGTTGCTCCATTTACTCTTACTATCTAGGACTCTTGTGAGAGTGTGAATTAGCCACATGCTGCACCAGAAATCCCTCTGACAAGAGTGTGACATGTCACCCTGTGATTATCCTTTCACGATTATGGCAACTGGGGCTTAATGTTTCTTTGGAAATAGCCATAAATATCCTCAGCTCACTGCAGCTATAATAAGTCTTACCCGAACACCAAAAGTTCTCAAGTACTGGTACAGACGCTATTCTGTTTTTCTTTGTAGCAATTTTTCATGTGATAACATTCACCTCAAGGCACACAAAATGGTGTTTTGATGGAGGAGTGAGAGCACAGTCCTTCAGAGATATCCTCATACTGATGTAACATTGGACTCAGTTCCAGACAGCACAGAATATTAGTGACAATAACCTTTCATAAGGCTGTTGGCAAGCAGGAAATCCTTCAGTCAAATGAAGGTTAGACACATTACAGTATTCACAAGAAAAAAATTTACTTGCTCTCCCTAGCTGCACTGCACAGACAGCATCGCAGCAAAGATGAGACAAACATAATAATAGGATTTCACTGTTATAGAAAGGCATCGGTGCAGACTTGGAGTTCCTAGTGTTAAAATGCAGGCCATTCGTGAGCACAGCGCATTGTTTTAGCCGTGTACATCCATCCACTGGCTAATGCAAAACTAGCCATGAGAAGGCTGCATGAGGCAGTCAGTAAACATCAGAACAGACTACCAGACAGTTTCATCATCGTAGCAGGGCACGTTAATCACACAAACCTGAAGTCTGTGTTACCCAGATTTCACAGGAGCATCCATATGGGCACATGGGACAGAAAAACACTGGACCAGGTTTACACCAACTTCAATGGTGCTCCCTACATATCAACCCCTCATCAGCAAAACAAAGAGCCAGGTCAGGACAGTTCAAATCTGGTCTTTGGAGACTGAGGCTCATTTCAAAATGAAAGTGGTGTAAGTTTGATGCTTTTCGTCCTTCCGTTTGCACGACAATGGAGTGAAAATGATGTGTTTGGGAAACAGGGTCCAGAGTGGAGCGTTTCAGAAACGCACCGGCCTGCGTTGTTGTGTAAACGGTTGAATACGGCGTGATATGGAATCGGGTGACTCGCACATGCGCACTATGGTTGCAACCGCCACAGTTTTCCGCGCATGCACAAATTGATAAACAGTACTCGCGGATTCACGAGTGCTTCTTGTGCTTTTCTTGTGTTCTTGCCCTTTTGTACTTCAGTGTTGTGTGCAGCAGCAATCCAACCTCATCATCACTCCCCACGAGACCTCTCACATTGCCCATTTTGTAAATAATGAACAATTTGCTGCGCTTCCTACATTGTCCCTCCACACATGCATAAACAAGCTTTGCAAAAAGAAAGCAACGCCAACTTGTGGCCTGGCATGTGAACTACATCGTTCTCATTGTGTCACGCGTCACAGTGTAAATGGAGATTGTTTCTGAAACATCACTGTGTAAATGGAAGGATGAAACGCATCAAAACGACATCGTGTCCGGTGGAAAACGGGGAAAACTTCAAAGGCTGTGATGTGACAGCAGGAGACCTGAGTGTGTCACTAGCTGAGGAACTTAACAGTTTCTTTGCTCGCTTTGAGACACCTCAGGACCACCCATCTGCTCCGGCCCTGCCTGAACACCATGAAAACCAAAGAGATCATCATCGACGTCAGGAAGCAAATCTGTAGTGGCTATAGCTCAGGAGGTAGAGCAGGTCACCCACCGATCGGAAGGCCGACCGTTCAATTCCTGGCTACCCCAGGCTGCATGCAAGGCAAGATACTTAACCCCAAGTTGCTCTCTGATGCAACCGTTGGAGTATGAATGTGTGTGAATGTTAGATAATAAAGCACTTAGCTTAGAAGTTACCATGGAAGTGCTTGTATAAGCGTGTTGTATAAGCGCTTTGAGTGCTCAGACAGAGTAGAAAAGCGCTGTGTAAGAACTAGTCCATCAACAGCGAGCGTGTGGAGAAGGTCCACACCTTCAGGTTTCTTGGTGTCCTCATCTCTGCTCATTGTTGGTCAGATAACATCACAGCTGTTGTCAAGAAGGCTCAGCAGCGACTTCACTTCCTGAGGGTCCTCAGGAAGAACAACTTGGACTCAAGCCTGCTGCTGACCTTCTACCACTCATCCACTGAGAGCCTGCTGACCTACTATATCACAGTATGGTACGGCAGCTGCACTGAGGCAGACAGGGGCAGGCTTCAGAGGATAGTCAAGACCTCCCGCTGCCTCAGCAGAGCCAAAAACATCATCAAGGTCAGCTCACACCCTGGCTTTGACCTTTTTGACCTGCGGCCCTCTGGCAGGCGCTGCAGGTGCATCAAAGCCAGAACAAACAGACTCAAGAATAATTTCTTCACCAGAGCATCCTTCATACTGAACAATATCTATCACTCCTATATTGTGTAATATCCAGTATTCATTCACCAAGTGCAATACTCACCATCTTCATTATTATATGTATACATATTTTAATACATTCTTTTATTGTCTGTATATTTTTAGAAGTTCTAATTTATATTTTATATTTTAGAAAGTGTGACTTTCTACTGCATGACACTGAACAGGAGTTGCCCTCCAATCTCATTGTACATCCCGTATAATGACAATGAAGGCATTCTATTCTATTCTTGAGAACAATGTTGAAGAATCAGTGACAAAGTCGAAGTTGCATTGGGGCTGGACACTTCAACAAGACAACGACCCTAAACACTGCTCCAAATCTACAACGTTCTGGAACGACCATCTCAGTCCGCATACCTGAATATTATTGAAAATCTGTGGTGGGATTTAAAGCGGGCTGTCCATGCTCGGAAACCATCAAACCTGACTGAACTGGAGATGTTTTGGAAAGAAGAATGGTCCAAAATACCTTCAGCCAGAATCCAGACTCTCATTGGAAGCTATAGGAAGAGTTTAGAGGCTGTTGTTTCTGCAAGAGGAGGAGCTACTTTAGTAGCTCCTCCTCTTGCCATCAATATTTATATTGATGGCATTTTTCTGTTGGTATGCTCAAACTTATGCACCTGTGAAGGGGAGATAGCTTGTCGCTTAGGGGACTGTAAGGTGCTGGGCGTGTTTGAACCTGGAATGTCGGCCAGAACACCACTTCAAGGCCAGGATGATGAGCGTGGCTAAAATTATTGATTCCACCCGTGGGAGACAGCAAGAGGGGAGACAGGAGTGCAGCTTCACACACGGGCTTTAGTAGTTAGCCCTGGTTGTTACAGAAGAGCAGACCTAGCTCTGAATACACTGGGACATAAGATGCGCATTAATGCGCATAGGTATGCATGGGTGTGTGTGTGGTTCTGCAACACAGAGAAAGAAATAATAAGTATAACTCAACACAATTAGGTGTACCAATAAACCCAATAATACAGTATGAGCTATATGTGTTCATGACTCCGGGACTAACATAGCTACACAAGTAGCACATAGCTAACTCAGACTGCATAGCATGAGAGCTAGCCTCCATTTGCTTAGCTTATACCAATCACACTACTAACAAGCTTAACTTATAAACAGAAGAATATAACCATCTCTAATAACATGTGCTTACTTTCATCATAAATGCACACATCTCCTATAAACAGAAACTTGCTGAGTGGCAGAGAACATCCCCGACTCGCATCTGTCTGATCTAACTTCCGCCCGGTGCAAAGTGTGAGACACAGGACTGTGGGCAATCACAGCTCTCGACAAACTAGCAGCCAAACTAAAATACAGCAACACATAAACTATGGGGGCCTTTTGTACAACCTGCCTAATTTTGTTTCAATAATTATTGCACACTTTCTGTAACTCCCATAAATTTTGTTTCACTTCTCAAATATCACTGTGTTCGTCTGCTATATGATAGATTTAACTGAAACTGCTGATCCGAACAACCAATGATTTATAAAGGAAAATCAGGGAAATTATCAGGGGTTCCCAAACGTTTGTATGCACGTGAGACTTTGAGACCTCTACTCATCTAACATCATCCTCAACACTGGCACCCCCCAAGGCTGTGTTCCCAGTCCACTCCTATACTCACTTTTTACACACGGCTGTACCCCCATCCATGACACCAACTGCACATTCGAGTGTGCAGACGACACAGATGTGGTGGGGTTGATAACCAACAATGATGAGGCAGCCTACAGACAGGAGGTCTTGCTCCTCAACACCAACAAGACAAAGGAGCTAGTCACTGACTTTTCTCAAAGCACATGACATGGGTAGCAAACACCAGAGAAGTGGTGAAGAAGGCCCAGCAGAGACTCTTCTTCCTGCGGTCCCTCAAGAAAACTGGGCTCCCATGAAAAATCCTCACCAACTTCTATCAGTGCACCATAGAAAGTGTCCTGAGCTATGAATGCACGGTGTGGTTCTCCACCTGCACCTTAGAGAAGAGAGAACACCTGCAGCGGATCATTAAGACTGCATCGGAGCTCATTGGTGACCTTCTCCCATCCCTGGACCAAATTCACTCTGCCCGACTGAGAAAAAGAACTGAAAAAAGCAGATCGGATTACACTCACCCTGGACAATGTCTTTTTGGCACCCCACCCTCTGGTAGGCTCAGGGTGATGAGGGCACAGAGAGAGAAGAGAAAGACTTAAACACAGCTTCTTCCACAGAGCAGTCAAAGGTTTGCTGGAAGCTGGAGCATGGACTTGACACTTTGTTTCTCACTCGACTTTGCACTTCACACCTTACCGCATTCACACTTTATGGACATTTAAGCCTGTATTATCTTATTTTGTTGTTATTTATGTTGTTTTTATTTGTTGCTATTGTCTTGTTTCTTGTTTCTGTTTTTGTTTCTTGTTCTTATTTATGTGATTGTGATTCTCATTCATATGCTGCTGTGAAAAGAAATGGAGAGCTGTTAAAAGAATTTTTTGCTTGGAAATGTGCAATGACAATAAAGAATTTCTAATTTTAATTTGGTCTATACTTGGTTAAATTGCCAGTATTTATATAATATATTCTATATATCTATATAATCTATATAATCTATATTGCTTACTTATAATAGCAGTAACTTTGCCTAGACAATTTTGCCTTTAAAGGAGGACTTGGAGGTTTACTGAGCCATAGGATTTTCATTCTTCCCTCTTAAAAATAATAAGATTGTCAGAAAACTTGCAAACACCTGACTTTAATTCCAAACAACCTAACAATGGGATGGCTGTGTTTCAGGAGGAAGAGCAGGGAGGTTGGTGGTTCGATTTCTGGCTGGTCCAGTCTGCATGCCAAAGTATCCTTGAGCAAGATATTGAACCCTGAGTTGCTCCTGATGTATTCATTGGAGTGTGAATGTGTATGCAACTGTTTGATAGAAAGCACTTACATATAGGGGAAAAAGTGCTTCTTGCAAAAGCTATCCCCTCATTTGATGTCTTGATTATGGTAATGGAGAGGACATTGGTCCAAAGACTTTCATAGGTGTGTAACTGGGCTGAGACCTGGTGACAATGAAGGGCTGTCTGTCCTGTGGATGGGGACATCAGGTTTCTGTAATGAGCTTTCCCTGGATACAAATCCTGTCAGTAGAATGCCCTGCAAACCTCATCTCTTACTTACTGAAAAGTCTCATGCACCATGACTTGATATATGCTTCCAGTGTGGCCCATGTGACCCAGTAAACAAGCAAAATATAAATAAATAAAACAGGGGGCAAAAACTAGGGAAACTGTGTGGTAAAAGGCTGGAGTGGACTGGTTTAACTGGTCCAAGCTGAGATTTTACTAAGCGCTGAATTTTGAACAATTAAAAATTGGATCGTCATTAAAATTGTAAGTACACTGCTCAAAACAATAAAGGGAACACTTAAACAACACAATATAACTCCAAGTAAATCAAACTTCTGTGAAATCAAACTGTCCACTTCGGAAGCAACACTGATTGACAATCAATTTCACATGCTGTTGTGCAAATGGAATAGACAACAGGTGGAAATTATTGGCAATTAGCAAGACACACTCAATAAAGGAGTGGTTCTGCAGGTGGGGACCACAGACCACTTCTCAGTACCTATGCTTTCTGGATGATGTTTTGGTCACTTTTGAATGTTGGTGGTGCTTTCACACTCGTGGTAGCATGAGACGGACTCTACAACCCACACAAGTGGCTCAGGTAGTGCAGCTCATCCAGGATGGCACATCAATGCGAGCTGTGGCAAGAAGGTTTGCTGTGTCTGTCAGCGTAGTGTCCAAAGGCTGGAGGAGCTACCAGGAGACAGGCCAGTACACCAGGAGACGTGGAGGAGGCCGTAAGAGGGCAACAACCCAGCAGCAGGACCGCTACCTCCGCCTTTGTACAAGGAGGAACAGGAGAAGCACTGCCAGAGCCCTGCAAAATGACCTCCAGCAGGCCACAAATGTGCATGTGTCTGCACAAACGGTTAGAAACCGACTCCATGAGGATGGTATGAGGGCCCGACGTCCACAGATGGGGGTTGTGCTCACAGCCCAACACCATGCAGGATGCTTGGCATTTGCCAGAGAACACCAGGATTGGCAAATTGGCCACTGGCGCCCTGTGCTCTTCACAGATGAAAGCAGGTTCACACTGAGCACATGTGACAGACGTGACAGAGTCTGGAGACGCCGTGGAGAGCGATCTGCTGCCTGCAACATCCTTCAGCATGTTTGGCAGTGGGTCAGTAATGGTGTGGGGTGGCATTTCTTTGGAGGGCCACACAGCCCTCCATGTGCTCTCCAGAGGTAGCATGACTGCCATTAGGTACCGAGATGAGATCCTCAGACCCCTTGTGAGACCATATGCTGGTGCGGTTGGCCCTGGGTTCCTCCTAATGCAGGACAATGCTATCTTCCTGCAAGATGAAGGCATTGAAGCTATGGACTGGCCCGCCCGTTCCACAGACCTGAATCCCATTGAGCACATCTGGGACATCATGTCTCGCTCCATCCAACAACGTCACGTTGCACCACAGACTGTCCAGGAGTTGGCAGATGCTATAGTCCGGGTCTGGGAGGAGATCCCTCAGGAGACCATCCTCCACCTCATCAGGAGCATGCCCAGGCGTTGTAGGGAGGTCATACAGGCATGTGGAGGCCACACACAATACTGAGCCTCATTTTGACTTGTTTTAAGGACATTACATCAGAGTTGGATCAGCCTGTAGTGTGTTTTTCACCTTTAATTTTGTGTGTGACTCCAAATCCAGACCATCATTGGTTAATAAATTTGATTTCCATTGATGATTTTTGTGTGATTTTGTTGTCAGCACATTCAATTTGTACAGAACAAAGTATTCAATGAGAATATTTCATTCATTCAGATCTAGGATGTGTTATTTGAGTGTTCCCTTTATTTTTTTGAGCAGTACTGGTATCATTAATAAATTCTGACATTTAACCCTGAGTAAATAAATTACAGCCAATAATTTTACAGAGAACTAAATAAAATAAATGCTCAAAATACAACAAAGGAATAAAAGAAGAAATTACCAAAGCAATGAAATCCTAATGTAACAGATTCAGTATTTTTTATAATTACTGTAATTAGAATTAGAAGTATTATTATTACCTGCACCAAGGAGGCTATGTTCTTGGTAGCGTTTGTGTCCATGTGTTATTAACTGGCTGAACTCAGGGCAGCAAACTCATGTGCAAGACCCACCCAAGTAACCCAGAGAAGGTATTAACTTCCTGAATCACAAGATCTTTATTTATGCACTGAGGAAAGAAGCTAGGTGACACGGGGAGAACGGGGTTTCGCAGGTCTGAGTATATCCATCTACGGAAGAGAAAGGAGGGTTAGCTCCAGAAACACTCACTGGTTTTTGATGCTTTCCCACTAAGGGGTGAACTAGATGAGGAGGAGGGCTTTCTAACAGCAGGTCCTGGGGGGTAGATGTCCTGATCCACTAGCTGATCCTTTACCTGGAGGTGGTGCAGAGAGAGGGTGAGCAGGCAGGTGTGTAACGGAGGTGAGTATTCAGTTCATGTCAGACAGTAATTAAACCGGCTCTTGGAGAGGCAGAGGAGCGAGGGGAGGGCAGTCCACTCTTGAGGCTGACTTATGGATTCACTCTGAGAGCACAAAGAGAAAGGACACTAGCACACATAGGAAGGGTTACTAAGAGGAACAAAAAACTGAGCCCGGTTATCGCTCTGAGGCAGCAGATAATCTGCCAGAACCTGGACAGTTGAGCTGGTCCTGAAATACTGCAAGTGAAGGGGCTTGATGGGACACAGGTGCTCAGCTGGGGTGTAGAAAAGACTCTGGGCTCCACCCAGAGGGGTGGAGAACTTGCTAAATCCTCCTGGCACAGAGTGACAGGGAGGCTGGAGTGGCAGGCTATGACTCTGTGCATGACATTCTGTAATCGCTCAAAACGTTCGAATGAATTCTGATAAAACTTTGTAAGGAAGCAATGGCATGCTACAGCACATGAAAAATTACCCACTCTATAGCATGATGCATTAACCTGCATATTACAGATTTAATTAACTAAAGGTGTCTGAATTCTGCATCTGCCAACTTTAACCCCTGATCATAAATATTATTGTAATTATTCATTATCGTCAGCATTTCTACACTCTAACTAATATACACAAAAGACACAATAATGGTTAATGATGTGGATGGACCCAAACGTACCAATATGACTGTTAATAGTCCTTATTTACAGAGCGCAGAAAGCAGAATTGTGACAGCTGAAGGAATTCCAGTTAGTGGGTCCAAGGCTCCAGAAAAGGCAAGTTCACAGACAGGTTTTCCCTGTGAAGGGAAAGCTCTCAGCAATAGTCTCGGAGTACCCCGGAAACTGTGCAGAAGGAAAACAGACTGGTGAGACGGAGATACAAAGTTCAGGCCAGAGATCTGTCAACATGAAGGAGCAATAACACTAACTGTTCTAACTTAATGATTTGGCATTGACTGAAGGTCTTCCTTCTTCTTAAATAGCATACCACAGAACAGGCGATTACTAACAGGTGGCTTCATCACTCACATTTGTGCGAGCTGCAGGGCAGGAGCCAAGGTAGGCCTGCCTCTGGAACACAGTGTGTGGCTACCTCAACCATCCACACTCACAGACACACAAACAGAGAGAGGAGGGAGAGCATGCATAAGCCAGCACAGGAAGACCGGAGGACCATGACAGAAAGGAACGGAACGTTTTTTTTGCTAACATGTTATCAATGGTATTCCCTTTCAGCGATTGTTGAGGATCAGTATATGAAGTGATGAAGCCCTATAATAACCAGAGGAAGTCAGGTAACACCACGACAGAATTCACAGAAGGAAGAAATCGGTGTGAATGGATGGATGGACAAAATTCTGGGAGTAGTTTTACTCCTCCACCTGAAATGTGACTGTTGATTACTATTATTAGAAGAAGAAGAAAAAGAAAAGGCTTCCATAGCCTAAAAATATTCTTTTCCAAACCCTAAAGAATATGCTTTGTCTCTTAGCTAAAACAATTAACCATAGCTTTCATTATATGATGTTATACAAGGTCAGAAAACTGTTGATTTTGAAAATGCATTATGGCATCAACTGTCCAATAAAAACAGTCCCTTAGGCTGCTTTTAGGACAGATTTTTACATTGTGCATTATTGCATTTCAGAAAATGCCCAAACAACCATGCTTACATACAAGAAAGTAAAGGAGGAAGCTAGGTGGTGATGTTATACATAAAGACACAAAGTTGTACAGAAGAGGTTGAATAGGGTGTAAAGGCGAATAAAACACTGGACTTTAACACTGAGAATTCACCATGTTTCTAGTGATGGGTTGTTAATGGTTTATTCTGATAATCATAACCGCTTAAGGTTCCCAGGCCTCAGCAAAGAAATTACACTAAAGCTTCATTTAGACAGCGTAGACAACACAAGTGGCAGACACCACTGTCAGTATTTATTCCTGTCTGTGTCCTGCTTCCATTGCTCTGCAATTTGGCCATCAGATTTTCTCTGTTCAAGCTGATTCATTAGTTGAATCATCCAGTCCATCCAGAAAAGGCAGCACAAGAAGAGGTAGCCTAAAATGCTGGGGAGGAAAATGGCATACTGAACAGGCCAAGCCCGGTCATTATGCACTACACTGACACAAGGGGTAGTTACTTTTCCAGGGAGGTGTACATCAAATTACGACACAAGTTGTGCATCATAGGGTTACAATGTGCCTACAGCATAGATTTAAAGTACACTTCCAGTGTAAGCCACCCATAAGCCTTCTTAAACCAGGTTCTTTTGTGCAAAGTCTTATCGTGGCATCTCCATGTACAGCCTGGAGATATGAGATTCAAAACTCAGAAAATGATTAAAGATGATGCCAAGGTTCTTAGCAGATGATTTGACACTTCTTGAGAGGGGGCTGATGTAATGACTGACCTCCATAGAGAAGCTGTCAGGGCTCAACACGGGAACTTCAGTTTTACCAGGGCTGAGATGGTGGAGATTTGGAAACACCCTGTTTTTAATGGCAATAAAGCATTCACTGAGGTAGGAGAGGCTTCTGGGGTTGCTGAAAGAAAAGTACAGCAGCATATGATAGACAGAAGCCTGAGGAGAGGACGGGTAAAACCTCTTTATTGAATTTTGGAGGGATAATGTCGCTTTGGCAGAAAGAAGTGCACATGTGTGACCATATCAAGGAGATCTGTGGGTTGTAGATATTAGATTGAACTTGGACTACAGACCTGGGTGAGATAGTGTAAGTGTAAGAGGAACCAGAATCTGGTAGTGACGTGGCCAAACTCAGTGATCAACAAGGGGTCTGAAGGGGAAGCATCCTGAAATCTTCAAAGTTGGAAGTAATGGCTGGATGTACGGACTTAGTGGTGAGATTTTCTTGAACAGAACATGGACAGGGGCTGCCTCATTAGTTTTACTTTGTTTAAGAGAGAGCAAGATGCAATCAGAAGTTAGTGATAGACAATGTAGTGATGTCGAAGGATGGGAAGAGTAAGCTGAAATGAGGAAGTGTTAGTAATCGCCTGCTAATGCTGGCTTCTTGAGACAGGCTGATGAGCTGTGCTATGGTGGGGTTTGAACCTCAGATACTGTGGCTGAAAATGGAGCTACTTGTGTCAGGTCTGCCTCTGCATGTAGGGCCAGAGCTCTGAAAATCTGGAGAGAGACGAGACAAGGAGTCGGCAATGGCCTGGAACGTATTCTGCTCTGAATGAAAAATGGTGAATGACTGACAGCCACATAAGATGATGCACAAAGGGCATGATTAGTGAGAAGTTGCCTTTATTAATTATGTCGACTAGGTGAGGTTGTCTAAGTGAATGAATTTTTTGACCATTCGTGCCTCCATAGTAGAGCAGCAGTATCTACTGGGTAGATTTTTCAAATAGCTTAAGATGATGGGAAACAGTTTTGGAGGTAATGTGTGAGGAGAACCACCTTCCACTCCAAAGGCAACATAAGGATCAGAGTCTGTCTAGAGCTGAATGTCATCAGGGAGGGAAACTGATCATCATAAAAGAAAGTCGTGCCATTCCGGTTGGGAAGAATGTGTTGTCTGAGCTGCAGCTCAGCTTTGGAAGAGCTGACCAGAATGATTGTCTTGAGAAGAGAGGGTTTAGTTTCAGTCAGGTTTCAGAATTCATCACAGTACAGAAACAGCATCAGTGAAGGTTACAAATGATCTTCTTACAGCCTCTGACAGTGGACTCATCTCTGTGCTTGTCCTGTTGGACCTCAGTGCAGCTTTGATACTGTTGATCATAACATTTAATACAGAGATGCCATAGGTATTAAAGGTACTGCACTGCAGTGGTTTGAATCATATTTATCTAATAGACTCTTCTTCACACACTAAGGTTAATCATGGAGTTCCACAGGGTTCTGTGTTAGGACCAATTCTATTTATACTATACATGCTTCCCTTAGGCAGATGACACACATCAATTAGTTAAACTGCAGGCCTGGATGACCTCTGATTTCCTGCTTCTAAATTCTAAAGTACTCGGCCCCACAAATCTTAGAAACATGGTGTCTAACCAGATACTTACTCTGGATGGGATTACTTTGGCCTCCAGTAACACTGAGAAATTCTTGAGACATTTTTGACCAGGATATGTCCTTCAGTGCACATATTAAACAGATATGTAGGACCGCTTTTTTTGCATTTGTGCAATATTTCTAGAATTAGAAACATCCTTTCTCAGACTGATACTGAAAAGTTAATCCATGCATTTATTACTTCTAGGCTGGACTACTGTAATTCGTTATTATCAGGCTGTCCTAAAAGCTCCCTGAAAAGCCTTCAGCTGATCCAAAATGCTGCAGCTAGAGTACTGACAGGGACTAGAAAGAGAGAGCAGATTTCTCCCATATTGGCTTCTCTTCATTGGCTCCCTGTTAAATCCAGAATAGAATTTAAAATCCTTCTCCTAACATACAAGGTCTTGAATAATCAGGCCCCATCTTATCTCAAAGACCTCATAGTCCCGTATCACCCCAATAGAGCACAGGAGACAGACACCCTCTCTATTTTTAAGATTAGGCTTAAAACTTTCCTTTTTGATCAAGCTTATAGTTAGGGCTGGATAAGGTGATCCTGAACCCACCCTTAGTTATGCTGCTATAGGCCTAGGCTGCTGAGGGGTTCCCATGATGCACTATTTCTTTTCATTCACTTCTTTTTAGTTATTTAGTTATTATTAATCTCTGGCTCTCTTCCACAGTGTGTCTTTTGTCCTGTCTCTCTCTCCCCTCCCTTCCAACCAGTCACAGCAGATGACTGCCCCTCCCTGAGCCTGGTTCTGCTGGAGGTTTCTTCCTGTTAAAAGGGAGTTTTTCCTTCCCACTGTCGCTCATAGGGGGTTGTTTTGAGTGTTGGGTTTTCTCTGTAATAATTGTAGAGTCTTTACCTTACAACACAAAGTGCTTTGAGGTGACTATTGTGATTTGGAAATATATAAATAAAATTGAATTTAATTGAATAGATGATGTGAGTGAGTACAAGTGAGAAAAGAAAGAACGGCCTTGTGCAATTATGCACAAAGCTCAAGACGGAAATAAGTTTTTTAGTGCATGTGAGAGCAAGCAGAAAGTTTCAGAGGAGGAGATTAATGGAATTGAGTTTCTCCATGGGCAGAGAAGCCTGAAACCGGATAGTGTCTCAGGTTATGCCAAGAAACTCTGTAGACGTTGGTCTTTCTCTCTTCTGACAAGAGGATGCAGAATTCGGTGACTAACCCATTAGCTGGAGGTGAGGTGTTATAACCAGGAAATCATCAAGGACATGGACCGGATACGGCACACTCACTTCATCATTCTCTCCTGCAGTTCTAATTCATTCCTCAGTTTAACAATTGGCATCTGTACTGTATTTCAAATCTAATTAATGACAAAAAAATTTCAACAAAAAAACAAAATTACTCCTTAACTTCCTTTGTCTTCAATGGTACGGTCCAATCAGCTGTTTGGAAGCAGAAATCAAAAACATCACCTGTCAACTATAAACGGACGTCAGAACAGACCGGGTTAGCAAATGCTACAGCTTCTTCCATTTCTCTTTCTTCTGACTGCTGGCTTTAGAGGACACCACAACAGATCATCTGCCTCCATCTCACCCTACCCCTAGCACTATCATACCAACCCTCTGCATGTCCTCCTTCACCACATCCCTGACTCTTCTTGTGGTCTCTTTTCTCCTGTCTGGCAGCTCCATCGTCAACAACTTTGCCCAATATATCCATTATTTCTCCTCTGCACATGTCCATTTCAGCTTTGCCTCTCACACTTCATCTCCTAACCTCTCAACCTGAGCCGTCCCTCTGATTTACTCTTTTCTAAGCCTGTCCCTTGGTTTCTTGGTCACTCCTAACTAAAATCTTAACATCTTTAACTTTGCTACCTTCAGCTCTGCCTCCTGCCTCTGTGTTAATGCCTAGTAGATAATACAATAATTTCTTAAATTAATTTACTAAACCAAAATATTTTAAAAGGATACTTTCTATACTATAAAATATTATCTATTAAATTAGTTATGTTTATAACTAAAAAGCCTTCAGGAAATATATTGTAGTGTCCGTCAGGATGTTGAAGAAAACGACGAGACTGCCAGCAAAAGTTGCCTTTTTATTAATAATTCAATGGTTGCTGTGGGCTGCAACCACGCAAAAAAGAAAAACAGGAACAAAACAGACTTTCAGACACTCTCTTCCTCTCTCTGACTCACGCTCTTACTCTCACATGTTCACACACATTCAAGTAAGAGCAAAACAGCAGGAAATCACAGAACATCTGCACAGAACAGCATCTATCTTTAGCTAACAGAATCACTACACTGCCGCTCCCTTGCTAAAGCCCTCACCCCGAGGGATTGCATACAAAGTCTCTGAGGGAACTTGGGGCCCTTGTCTGTCTCTGCAGCCTCCTTGTAGTGGACACACGGGGCTGTGTTTTCCAGTCCTGCAGCACCCTGTTGCTGATCCGGGAAAGGGTGCAAGGGCGAAGGGGGCTGTGAGGTGATAAAAGGGGAAACAGTCAGTGAGTCTGGGGGTGTGGCTGTTTTGTTTCTTCGGGGCGTTGACTGGGACCCAGGGAGCTGAAGCGGGCATGCGTTGCCCCTTGCCATGGTCCTGGGTCGGTGGCCCAGTGTTTTGTGTTCTCTGTTAGATCTCTGATTATGTTTATTTGTTTCTTTGCTTATTTCTGGTCCTTTATGTTGTCCAGTGTCTGTGTGATCCTTGCCTGGTCACGTCCTGTTTTATTTTGATAGTCTTATGCTCCCTGTGCATTGTGTTTAGTTTTGCTTCCCCTGTTATCAGTCTTATTTGCTTCACCTGCTGTGCCCTGCTGTTTCCTCTTGCCCTGATTACCTCATGTAAATTTAAGCCCTCAGTTTTCTTCTGTTCTTTGTCGCGTCGTCGTCTATGCTCCCCTTGCTGTGTGTCACCCTGCCTGGCACCGTCTAGTTCTGGCATTGTTCCACTCTGCTTATATTTGTGTAAGTTTTAATAAACCACCTTCCGTGCATCCACAAGACAAGCCAGCAAGACAAGGGGAGGTGCAATCATGTCCCAATCATGCTGGTGCTCTGCACTGAGGATGGCAAGCTGTTTTTCCAGGGTCCTGTTGAAGTGCTCCACAAGCCCATCACTCTGTGAGTGTAATGGCGTAGTCCAGGTTTTTTTGCATTTGTAGGCGCTCACAAGACAGAGAAAACGGTTCCTTCCTTGGTCACTGTGGATGGTTGCCACCGTCCCAGACCTGGCAAACATGCCCTCCACCTGCTTGTCAACAACAGTCTCTGACTCCTGGTTGGGTATGGCATACAGTGCCTTACGAAAGTATTCGGCCCCCTTGAACTTTTCAACCTTTTGCAACATTTCAGGCTTCAAACATAAAGATATAAAATTTAAATTTTTTGTGAAGAATCAAACAAGTGGGACACAATCGTGAAGTGGAATGAAATTTATTGGATGTGTCAAACTTTTTTAACAAATAAAAAAACTAAAAAGTGGGACGTGCAATATTATTCGGCCCCTTTACTTTCAGTGCAGCAAACTGACTCCAGAAGTTCAGTGAGGATCTCTGAATGATCCAATGTTGTCCCAAATGACTGATGATGATAAATAGGATCCACCTGTGTGTAATCAAGTCTCCGTATAAATGCACCTGCTCTGTGATAGTCTCAGGGTTCTGTTCCAAGTCAAGGCATCATGAAGACCAAGGAACACACCAGGCAGGTCCGAGATACTGTTGTGGAGAGGTTTAAAGCCGGCTGGATCAAAAAGATTCCAAGTTTAACATCTCAAGGAGACTGTGCAAGCAATCATATTGAAATGAAGGATATCAGACCACTGCAAATCTACCAAGACCCGGCCGTCCCTCTAAACTTTCATCTCAAACAAGAGAAGACTGATGAGATGCAGCCAGAGGCCCATGATCACTCTGGATGAACTGCAGAGATCTACAGCTGAGGTGGGAGAGTCTGTCCATAGGACAACAATCAGTCGTACACTGCACAAATCTGGCCTTCATGGAAGAGTGGCAAGAAGAAAGCCATTTCTCAAAGATATCCATAAAAAGTCTCCTTTAAAGTTTGCCACAAGCCACCTGGGAGACACACCAAACATGTGGAAGAAGGTGCTCTGGTCAGATGAAACCAAAATCCAACTGTTTGGCCACAATGCAAAACGATATGTTTGGCGTAAAAGCAACACAGCTCATCACCCTGAACACACCATCCCCACTGTCAAACATGGTGGTGGCAGCATCATGGTTTGGGCCTGCTTTTCGTCAGCAGGGACAGGGAAGATGGTCCAAATTGATGGGAAGATGGATGGGGCCAAATACAGGACCATTCTGGAAGAAAACCTGTTGGAGTCTGCAAGAGACCTGAGACTGGGACGGAGATTTATCTTCCAACAAGACAATGATCCAAAACATAAAGCCAAATCTACAATGGAATGGTTCACAAATAAACGTATCCAGGTGTTGGAATGGCCAAGTCAAAGTCCAGACCTGAATCCAATGGAGAATCTGTGGAAAGAGCTGAAGACTGCTGTTCACAAACGCTCTCCATCCAACCTCACTGAGCTCCAGCTGTTTTGCAAGGAAGAATGGGCGAGAATTTCAGTCTCTCGATGTGCAAAACTGATAGAGACATACCCCAAGAGACTTGCAGCTGTAATTGCAGCAAAAGGTGGCGCTACAAAGTATTAACGCAAGGGGGCCGAATAATATTGCACGCCCCACTTTTCAGTTTTTTATTTGTTAAAAAAGTTTGACACATCCAATAAATTTCATTCCACTTCACGATTGTGTCCCACTTGTTGTTGATTCTTCACAAAAAATTAAAATTTTATATCTTTATGTTTGAAGCCTGAAATGTGGCAAAAGGTTGAAAAGTTCAAGGGGGCCGAATACTTTCGCAAGGCACTGTATGCCTCTGGCCATTTTGTGAGGTAGTCCATGGCAACTAGGACATAATGGCTGTGTCCAAATTCAGGGGCCGCGTCCTTCGAAGGCCACATTTGTCGGCCGATTACGTCACAGCGATGCGACGAAGGCTGTCCACGTTCGAAGACTCCGCCAAATGTGGTCTACAAATGTGTCCTTCATTTCTCAAATTTGAAGGATGGTCCGGTGTATCCTTTGTGGCCTACCCTATCCCATGATTCATTGCGCATCAAACCTCAAACACAACAATGGTGCAGGATAGCGGCCAAAAAGTTTGAAATATGACCGTTTCTGTGACACAAAATTAACTTCTAAGATGTTTTCAGGCGAGAATGTAAATGCATAAACCTCAAATATCAGCTCGTTTTATCAAGATATTGTTTATTTGCAAAAAAGTGCTCCGACATTTTCAGAGATGTCCATTGCCACTGCTTTACCAGCCAGCTCGCCTCGCTAGCTGTCAGCTGACCGCACTATCGAGGCTCGCTATAGCCGGAGAGAACGCCCGACTCCCGGCACATCCTTTTCAAACCCCCACGTTTTTTAAATTTATTTTTAGTTTCTTCTGCTAAATCGTGATTGTAAGGTGCTCGTTTGTGTGATTATCGCACCTCATTGTGAGTGTTTTTACTGGTTTTTATTTATATTCCGCCTTTTCTTGTTTTTAGGTGTGAGTGGAGAGTGACGAGCCAGTAGCAGTGTGGGCCCTTCTTGGTGGGGGGGTTTTGGACACGTTTGCTGTATGGCACTTGGGGTGAGATCGTTGCGTGTTGTGTGTGTGTGTATTGCTGTGGTTATTCTTAGTTTGCTTTTTGTTGTTGAGGTCCCCCGCTACTGGTAAGTCCAGTTTGGTTTTTTTTAATTTGTTTTTTGTTGTTGTTGTTTGTTGCTCTGAGGGTGCCTGAGCACCATTACTATCGCAGTCTTATTTTTGATTTTATGATTTTGTTTATTCTGCCAATAAAGAAATTATATTAATCCAGAACCATATCTCTGTCCCTGTGTAAAAGTTCGAACCTGTGCAATTAAGGTGTTGCTTATTTTTTACACCTAAAATTAATATATTCCAGAGGGTGAAATTCCCTCTGGTGGTGTTGTCAGAGCAACTAACTAAAACACCAAAAAAGGCCTTGACCACATCGTCACATAAGCATCATAACTGGATAGTTTTATTAAACATCAATGTCTCACTAGAGAGCTGTTAATATATATTTGGAAATTAATCATTCGCTCAACTGTGTTCCTTGATGTTGAAATGCATTATGCTTGTTTTAACAGCATATTTTAAATTAAAGAATTAAAATTAAACCACAAAAAGGAGCAAAACTTTTCCACACCTTGCACAGCCTCTCTCTCTAAGGCCAGCTCGAGTGCCTTTTGAAGACTGCGGGGGTGGGCAAGCTGTATCTGTATGCACAGCTCACCAGGGGTTATGACTTGGATGAACTGGTCTCTGGCCAGCTTGTTCTCCACATCGGGCATGTGGGCATATGTTTTCTTTCGACATCTCAATGTCGTTAGCCAGCACATGGAGTGTTGGCACCTGGTTGTCTCTGTCTGTTCAGCAGTTCTGAACACAGGGCAGCAGGCTGACCCTGTAGTTACCTCTCTCGGCCGGGCAAAGCAGCAACAAACATGCCAAAGCTTCATCGGTGAGGCACAGGGCTAACTGGAGTGCTTTAGTGTCCTCAGACCAGGCTGCAGCATGTGCTAACAGTTCAAATTGGGCACGAAAGGCCTCCCGATCTGCATTACTAGAGCACTTGAGCATTTTCACATGTGACTGGCAGCGTTGGGTACCGCCATCACTGCATAGAGGTCCCGCGCTGTTCGGGGTGAGTGTTCCCGCGCTGGTGCGCTCCACTGTGTTCAAGGGGCTGAAGCCGGCATCAGCTGCCAGTCCCCTGACAGTTTGTCTAAGCTGGGCTAAGTGCTCTGCAGCACTGTCAACAACTCTCTCATGTCCTTTGTACCCCTGAATTCACTCTCCATAACCTCTTCTTGACTTTTCGGGTGCGCATTGGCCATATCTTGCTGCGTCGCCATTGTTACCGCAGGCTGTTGAGCAGATTTAGCCAAATCTGGGCTAGGTCTGGCCTAGGTTGGCAGTTTCACTTAGTGTCTGTCAGGATGTTGAAGAAAATAGCGAGAGAATGTCAGCAAAAGTTGCCTTTTTATTAATTATTCAATGGTTGCTGTGGGCAACTCCCTCTCTCTCCCTCTCACATGTTTACACACATTCAATTAACAGCAAAACAGCGAGAAATCACAGAACATCTGCACAGAACAGCATCTAACTTTAACTAACAGAATCGCTACAATATAATGCATAAAATAATACTTCATCACCTACTTAGTGAAGGGCATGCCTCATAGCTTCTTCACAGTTAGGGTTGTTTTTGCTTTTGTTTTTTATTTTTTGGTGTGTTTGGTTTTTTTGGGGGGGGGGTCTGCATTTGTTTGTTTTTTGGGGGTTTTTTGTTTGGGGGTGGGTCTTAAAATACAACAATTTTCAACATTATCCCTGGTTAGGGCATCAATGCCAAAAGACATTTTGTATGTGTGTGTCTGATTAATAAAAAAAATTTGCTTATCAAAGGACAGGGAAAAACCATCTATTATACTACATGGTTGTTTAATTTAATTTCTATGGCTTGGATTTGCTTATGTCAAAAATTCCAATAAAGCTTTCACCGACAGTGTTATACAACACCTATACAACTTTCTTAAAAAGGCATTTTCAGTTTAAAAAAGCACAAAGGAGTCGATGTAAATATGCTAAATAAGGCAAAGTGAAATGGCAGCCAGTGTTTATAGTTGGTTTTTTTTGGGGGGGGGGTTGTTTGTATATTTATTTTTTTGTTTTACTCAACTTATGTTTCTGACTACCTTTAATACATAGCTTGCAGTAAAATCAGAGCTTGCATTTTGTAGTGACATGAAACAAGCAAACGTATAAACATTACAGAAGTGAGCTGTGACAGAATACTAGACAGGGCAGATAGCAGTGACTGATCTGAAATTATAGATGAGAAAATTAAGATGCTGAGTGCAACCAGAACTGAAGCAACACAAAAGAATGAATAAATAAATGAACTATGACAGCATTGTGACAAGCATTGACTTTGCCATTCTCTAAATGCTCATTTTAATTCAATGCAGCAAGTGAAGAAAATATGAGGTAGCCAATTTGAGTTGTCATTAACAATCTTTGTACATAAAGGTATAATTAACAGACCATTAGACAAAACGCCAAATTAAATCACAAGAAATCTGTGAAATAAAGATTATGATCTTCAAGATACAATTTCCTTTTCATTCCCCAATATACGTTGTAACATACGTTACATTGTAACCTTGGTTCTCTGAGTGAGATCCACTCCATTACATATTCCATCTGTGCAGGGAATGCACCCCCATTAGTCAGGTCATGTTGCTATTTCTTTAAGGCTCTCCAGCTTATCCATCAAACAGCTGTGCTGGTGTGAAATCGCTTATAGTTTGATCTGAGTCTCAGAGTGGCCTTAAAGCTGGAGACACTCAGAGAACCAAGGTTACAACGTTACTCTATCATATTAAGACTATCTCTCCACTCAGTTACATATTCCATATTTATGGGGTAACTCTTTAAGACACCCCTAGAGGACGCACTGCTGACCAATATCCCAACCACCACAGTGCGTGAGTAAACGAACTATTTACAAATGTGCATATTTACATGCCAACCAGGTCAGGGCTCTGCCGGGTATAGAGCAGCCTGGCATAGAGCTACCTCCTGGTCTAAGCCACTTGTGGGAAGCCACCCTAGCTCAACCAGCTGGGACAAATGCAACCCGGACACAGCCTAAGGGAGAAATGCAGGCATTAGGCCTGAGGATAACCCTGATCCTTCTGGCAATGACCTGCAGCAATCCCCGTGGACTGACAGAGAATGCAGCTCGCTGAGTCTCCTGGCAGATGCTGTGGTTATCAGGAATGTTGTTTTGAGGCAAAGCTATTTCAATTCAACATCATGTGTGATGATTTAAAATAAGGCAGGTGTATTTTGGATTGGTTACATTCAAACTCTAAAAACTTCAAACTTTGCCAAACATTAGTCTTTGAATGAAGCTGCTTTTCATGACTTTAGGGAAGTACCAGTGTAAAGCATTAATAACAAAACACGAGGGAAAGTATTTGAGGTAATGTTCTCGAGACCATCCATTAAAATATCTCCCTCAAAAATGGCGTCAGTAAATGCTGGATCACCCCCAACAGTCCCCAACTCATCACTGGCAGACGCCTGGCCATCCGTTATGATCAAACTGTTCTGAGTAAGCATGTTTATATGTAAAAACAGCTTGAAAAAGAACCATCGAGAAGTTTAAAAAATAAATAAAGCAGTGAAGTAGGGGTGAAAGTGTCTCAGTGCTAAAACTTGCATACACTTATTACTGGTTTGACACCTTACTGTTCTTCAATAGAGAAAATTAGCCTCCACAAAATGGTGAAACTCAAAGCGCTCTGATGCTCTCTGCTGAGTGTCCTACACAGGCTGCATGCCACTCTTACCATGAGAGTGCAGGGAATGGTTAAGGTTACTGCACATGCTCTCACGCTCGTCCTCCTCCTCTGTTATTGCAGACTAATCACAGGCTAGTCCGCTGCTTCTTTCTGCTGGTGAACAACACTAACAAGCATTGTTAATGTAAGGTTATTGTTTAATTGCTTCAAGTTAACATCACTCAAAACAATCAGGAAACTGTTATTTTTACCCTACAATTAAAGAGAAAACAAAGAAAAGTGAGAAAATTGTATCAATAGAAGACGATCTTAAATGCTGAAGAGCTGTAGCGCTGTAGGGATGGACCGCACAGAATCCACACATCAGGTCACAAACTGGGCCAGACCTAAACAGGGTGAATTTAGAATTCATCCGAGTTATAAATAAACAGACACGGCAAGTTTATTTCAGCATTCTGCCACGGGCAGTGTAAAACCGTGGGTTCGAAAATGAGGGCGCCATTAACACATTTCTCTCTGAAAACAATGGGGATGAACTCATCAGATAGAAATCGCTGGGGACTGTGTGATCCTCAGAACTGAGGCTCAGGTGGTGGACAGGATATATCCAGAAAGTTGCTTAATACAAACTATTCCTCCATATGAACCTGAAATCTATGTGTAACAGCTGACAATATATTATGTGTAGAACACAAAGGATTATTAACTATCAGTTCCCAGACCATCTATATATTAATTAAGATGCTGTTACTTTGGGTCTCTCTGTGTGGAGTTTGCATGATCTCCCCATGTCTGCATGGGTTCTGTCCAGGTATTCTGGCATCCTCCCACATTCCAAAGACATGTAGTTAGTGGTGCTATGGGGTTCTGAATTGGCCGTAGGTATGAGTGGCTGTCTTTGGCCCTGCGACAGGCTTGCAACGTGTCCAGCGTGTATCCTGCCTCTCGTACATAGGCTCCAGCAGCTTGATAACTGCATTATATCAATTCGATTCAATTCAGTTTTATTTATATAGTGCCAAATCACAGCAAACAGTCGCCTCAAGGCGCTTTGCATTGTGGGTAAAGACCCTACAATCCACCGCGCTTTGTGAACTGATCCTTTACATATGAGTGTGGGCAGATCCTCGTCTGGAAGCCAAAGGGCACAAACGTGGGAGAACACGCTCCTCTTTCTTGTGCTGTGAACACATTTTAGGGTCCAAACAAACTACTGCAGCATCTGTGTGCAGCACAGAGGGAAACACAGACAGAGATTAGAGCAAGACGACAAGTACGCACTTTGCGTCCTTTTATCTGTGATATGAACTGATACAAAGCAGCAAGTTCAGCCTTAGAGCCCAACATAATTCACAGCTGTGAAAACCACATCGCTTTCCTCCTGTAATACACACCATGCAGTGAAACAACGGTAGGAAACTTTACGCTGAGACGGCAGAGTCACGTCCATCTGCTGCTTTCTTCACGCACTCTTGGTTGAGTTGAACCAGTTTCTCGGCCGAGCACCGAGTGCTTTTGCGGTGGAAAAAGCACCAAATGGTTTAAATGCTGGCACCGGCTCCGGAACCCCGTCGGTGGAAAAGTGGCCTGTATCATCTAAATACCTTTATAACTGAGCAGAAATATGTGGGGCACGGTAATTGTGGGTGGGTGACATGGTGGTTAGCTCTGCTGCCTCACTGCTAGAGGAACAGCTAGAAGGTCTGGGTTTGAATTCAGTGTCAGTTATCTCATTAAAAGTGTCACATGAGTTTGCATGTTCTCCCCGTGTCTGTGTAGGTTTCCTCCCACAGTCCAAAGACATGCAGTTACTGGGGTTAGGCTATTTGGTGATTCTAAATTGTCCAAAGGTGTGAGTGGTTGTCTGTCTCTCTGTGTTGGCCCTGCAACAGGCTGGTGACCTGCACAGGGTGTACCCTGCATCTCACCCTATGTCAGCTGGGATAGGCTTTTTGCTGTTGGAGAGCTGTACTGTTTATACACAATGCCAAGCGATCCTACTGAGTGCACCAGTGGCACTTGATAGCGAATGTAACGAGCTCAGTTATCCCCAAGGAGCTACGGAGGAGACGACAGGGCTGGAGCTAAGCAGAAAGCTAAGAGGAGAAAATATAAACCATGCCTTCCAGCTATCGGCACGGAGAATGTGAGGTCTTTGGCCACCAACATGGACGAGCTCAGAGGGTTGATTAAGATCCAAAGAGAATACAATGAGTGTAGTATGATGTGCTCACTCTTTTCTGCCAAACAACCACGCCAACAGCACTGGGGGCCTGCAGCACCACGTCACTGCTACCAATGCTCCAGACATCCTGAAAACCAAACCCATTGTTGTGGGAAAAACTAATGCGGATGGCATGGTGACTGTGCAGTTACCAACTGGACAGACTGCAGCTAAAGTCCTGACCTGCTTAAGCACAAACTGAGCATCAGAATAAGCAAGAAAGGTGATTTAAAAGAGCAGCTTTAACAGTCCTTTCTTGCTGGACGAGCCGCAGTGAGTCCTTTATAGTCCCAAATATATGCAGTGTGACACTGAGTTTCGCTTTCATCGGGCGCCCGGGTGGCTCAATGGAAGAGCAGGCGACCACGTATGCTGCGAGGTGAAGTGCAGGCAGCACAGGTTCGAGTCCCGACCTGTCGCTCTTTGCGAATGAAGCTGCTGTGGCCCAAAGTTTGACTTCATCAGAAGAAAGAATTAGATACACTTCCACAGCATTGGATGTTCCTCATTTGTAAGACAACCTGAAGTCATCAGAAGAACTTGATGTACCTGAATCTCTCATCATTAAGGAAAGTTATTCTTTCTTACTATCCATTTCTAATGTAATTTTAATACTAATCCCATTTTACAGCCATTGTGGTTGTGATTTGACTTAATTTAATCCACAGCAGTGTCTTCTTCAGCTCTATTTCCTCTTTACATATGATGTCAGGAAATGCCCAATGCACCATGAGAGAAGAAGTAAAATAGAGAGTGGCGTTTTTACAGCACTGGATTGACCTTGGTCATCATGCTCCATTTGCTCTGCTATCCAGTTTGAAGGGTCTTAAAAATGTCACTGCTCTATGCCACATTATATTTTTTTACTTTGGTGTAGCACAAGTGGATGTCTTCATAGAAATAATAGGTCCAGCATTGCCCATACATATCTAGCTCATAAGGACTATGGCACGTCTCGTAGTAGTCTTAGTACTCTAAATTCCCACTCATCCTCTTATTTTCCTTTGACTATGAACCAGAAGAATTAAACTATTTCCTTGCTATTATGGTCTCACAAGAAAATTTTACTATTTCTACAAATCACTCGTCTGTTTTTATATCAGCTTTACATGTAAAGGAAAAAATCAACAGTGACACAGTGAAGCACAGGTGTCTAATAATTTTATTGTCATTGAATTCTGCAAATGTAGAATTAAATCCTGGTCCAGATTCAGTTTTTAGTCCAGTTTAGTATAGTTTTAAATTTAGAGATGAGCTTGGTTTTATTCATATAAATATACATAGTCAAGTCGCAAAAATGGATATGATTCGCACCTGGGCACACTCCACCAATGCTTATGTAACTGTCCTTTCAGAGACATGATTAAGTAAATGTGTCCTGAACAAAGAGATTGCCATTAATGGTTATAATATTTGTAGGACACTGCCAACAGCAGTTTTCATTTTTAGCAATTGATCTACAGATCTCTAACACTCACCACCAGCTACCAGTGATGCTCTTCCTCCTTTATAACAGCTCACTGAAGGATTAAATGCTAAAGATTTGGTACTTTTTTGGCAATTTTAATTCTGAACTGGCTACAATCAGTCTCAAATGAATTTAAAGATCACTGTGACTCTTTAACCCTTGTTGACAGTCTGACCAGACCCAATCTAAAAATCCTGATAAAGTAACATTGATTGATCTCATACTGACCAATGATCCACATAAATACACTGCTCAAAAAAATAAAGGGAACACTCAAATAACACATCCTAGACCTGAATGAATGAAATATTCTCATTGTTCTGTACAAATTGAATGTGCTGACAACAAAATCACACAAAAATCATCAATAGAAATCAAATTTATTAACCAATGGAGGCCTGGATTTAGAGTCACACACAAAATTAAAGGTTAAAAACACACTACAGGCTGATTCAACTTTGACTTTGTCCTTAAAACAAGTCAAAATGAGGCTCAGTATTGTGTGTGGCCTCCACGTGCCTGTATGACCTCCCTACAATGCCTGGGCATGCTCCTGATGAGGTGGAGGATGGTCTCCTGAGGGATCTCCTCCCAGACCTGGACTAAAGCATCTGCCAACTCTTGGACAGTCTGTGGTACAACGTGACGTTGGTGGATGGAGCGAGACATGATGTCCCAGATGTGCACAATGGGATTCAGGTCTGGGGAACGGGCGGGCCAGTCCATAGCTTCAATGCCTTCATCTTGCAGGAACTGCTGACACACTCCAGCCACATGAGGTCTAGCATTGTCCTGCATTAGGAGGAACCCAGGGCCAACCGCACCAGCATATGGTCTCACAAGGGGTCTGAGGATCTCATCTCGGTACCTAATGGCAGTCATGCTACCTCTGGCGAGCACACGGAGGGCCATGCGGCCCTCCAAAGAAATGCCACCCCGCACCATTACTGACCCACTGCCAAACCGGTCATGCTGAAGGATGTTGCAGGCAGCAGATCGCTCTCCACGGCGTCTCCAGACTCTGTCACGTCTGTCACATGTGCTCAGTGTGAACCTGTTTTATCTGTGAACAGCAAATGCCAAGCATCCTGCACGGTGTTGGGCTGTGAGCACAACCCCCATCTGTGGACGTCGGGCCCTCATACCATCCTCATGGAGTCGGTTTCTAACCGTTTGTGCAGACACATGCACATTTGTGGCCTGCTGGAGGTCATTTTGCAGGGCTCTGGCAGTGCTCCTCCTGTTCCTCCTTGCACAAAGGCGGAGGTAGCGGTCCTGCTGCTGGGTTGTTGCCCTCCTACGGCCTCCTCCACGTCTCCTTGAGGCATTGATTGTCAATCAGTGTTGCTTCCTAAGTGGACAGTTTGATTTCACAGAGGTTTGATTTACTTGGAGTTATATTGTGTTGTTTAAATGCTCCCTTTATTTTTTTGAGCAGTGTATAACAAAGTAAGTATAAATCCAGGCTGATATTGTTCTCCAACTCAAGGGCTAAGTCATCTGATCATCCAGCAATTACCACTTTTGAAAGCATTTATTTTGAACAGGTTTCTCAATATAAATATTTAGGCTTAATAATTGATGATGTGCTTTCCTTTGCACCGCATATTCAGCAGCTTGTTAGAAGACTAAAATTAAAGGGTTTTTATTTTAGAATCAAGTCCTGCCCCTCTTTCGAGGCAAAAAGGCGGCTTGTTGCAAACTGCACACTTTTGAAACTGGGGGTCACTAAACAAACTGTTATCCACAGGGAATAACCCTTACCATTTGCTCTAACAGACTGATTCAGCTCCCATACCACAAGGACAGATATGGGAAACCTTTCACTCTACATGCTGTCACCCTCTAAAAAGCCAGGTTGCAGGGGCTGCAGCCTAAGGAGAGCCTAAGGAGAGAAGCTCTCTCTCCCAGCCACAGCCTGTAGTGCTAGCCGAGAGATATAAACTCTGCAGTGTGTCTGGGTCTGCCCTGAGGCCTTCTCCTGATAGGACATGCCCAGAACAGCTCACCCAAGAAGCGCCCAGGAGGCATCCTAGTCAGATGCTCGAACCACCTCAACTGGCTCCTTTCGATGTGGAGGAGCAGTGGCTCTACTCTGAGGCCCTCCTGAATGACTGCACTCCTCACCCTATCTCTAAGGGAGAGGCCAGCCACCCTTCAGATGAAGCTCATTTCCACCGCTTGCATCTGTGATCTTGTTCTTTCTGTCACTACCCAAAGCTCATAACCATAGGTGAGGGTAGGAACGTAGACTGACTGGTAGACTGACAGCTTTGCTTTCACACTCAACTCTCTTTTTACCATGACAGACCAGCGCATCACTGTGGACACAGCCCCGATCCGTCTATCGATCTCCCACTCCCTTCTCCCATTACTCGTGAACAAGACCCCGAGATACCTACACTCCTCACGTAGGGTAGAAACTCGTCCCTGAGCCAGAGTGGGCTCTCCACCCTTTTCTGGCTGAGAACCATGGCCTCAGACTTAGAGGTGCTATGTCTCACACCAGCCGTTACACACTTGGCTGCCAACCATTCCACTGTGAGCTGAATGCCACTGCCTGATGAAGCCAACAGGACCGCATCATCCCCAAAGAGCAGAGATGAGATTCTGAGGCCACCAAGGCAGAAGCCTTCTGCCACATGACTACACCTCGAAATTTTGTCCATAAAAATTATGAACAGAATCAGTGACAAATATATTATTCTTATTCTTATTCTTATTCCCTTTTCTGAATTCACTTGTTATTCGGAGTACTTAGTGGCTGGGCAGACGGCAGAACTCCACCAGATCGTTTTGCTTCCTTCGGTAGTAAGTGGCTGCTCATGAACCTGTTACCAGTTCCCGGAGTTCTTTCCATCTGTTCCACAACTCCTCATTCCCTGAAATCAAGCTCACCTGCTGTTCTGACTCACTTGTTTCTCCAGGAAGCTCAGTGGCCATCACCAGCCTTCCTCACCTCACTGGAAATCTGCCCACCAACCACAGACTCCCCTCAGCTCAAACCTGGACCAATCCTTTCATTCACCTTCTGACAGCATTTTCATTCCGACCTTGGCCTGGAATAATCTTGCCTCTCTTCTCTCACGGATTCAACTCTTCTGCTGCCTACTGATTCCCCAAGTCCATTCACTTAGTGTTCGATAAAGCTTTTACACTGCTGTCAGTGTGCCAAGTCTATTAAGTCCCACCTCTATGTTAAATGTGGCAGCTACAGTATTCGGTCTGCGTTGGTAGACATCATGATGACGTCAAAATACATCATGCATAATAAATATTTTGTGGATGTGAATTAGGTGTTATTGTTGTGCACTTAAAACAGTACAGTTATAATACAGTTTAGGTGTTATAGGTGCATGAACTCAAACGGCTTATTTTAGCACGCTGAAAGATGGTTGCTAGGCAACATGATCTTATATCTGATGCAGTTAAAGTGGACATGAAACACTACATGTATAAAGGTTAAAGGAGTGGGGGTGGGGGGTTGGAGCCCATCTAAACTAAAATAATGAAATACGGTCTCCAAAAACTATAACATCTCTGAGGCACCTTGTTTTTTAATTTAATTAATTTTCTTACTTTTTTTTTTTTTTTGTCAGGCAGCGCACACATTACTCTTTTTTTTTCCCCCACAGACATGCTGATAGATTTTAGGATTCCTGATTGTGCTTCAGTAAGAACGTTCACGTATGTCATGTTTGTGGTGTGATGTGGGTGTAATAAACTGTTATGTTACTAACTGGTTGGATATTATTGAAAAACACTATTGCATAAAATCGCGATGATCACATCCTGTGGACATCAGCGTTGCCAGCTGATTGCACTGCTCGGTACACAACATTATCTGACTTCAGCTTGTCGGTCTGGTGAAGCACCACTGCACCTGACTCAAACAGGCTCTCCTCCGCACAGTCCTCAGTTATAAAGTGCTCTACAAACCCGAACTTTACGGCTAACAGGTGGATTTTCCCGTTTCAGTGCAGCTCAATAGCAATGAAGAACCACTTACTGCTAAAGAGACAAAAAGTGGACAGCATATCCTTGTTTTTTTAACATAAAATTCATTGCTGCAGCCAGGGGAAGTACAAAAGTGACCCCTTGAGCTGCTTTTTAGTTTTGGCTTCTTTGTTTTCCACTGAGTTATCGGTTTTGTCACTAGTTAGGTAACATAAACTAATCTAAGTCTATTAGCAGCAACCAACCAACCTATTACTGGGATGTGCTGCTGAGCCCACACTGAGGACATAGAGGGGTTGACACACTGTCTGACAGATTATCTCAACTTCTATGCAGACATGTTCTCCCCCACCAAGCCTGTACGGTGTTACCCTAATAATAAAGCAGGGGTAGCACAGGAAGCCAATGCCGTCCTCAACAGGAAGAAGGCCGCCTTCAGGAGCAGGGACAGCGAGGTGATGAAAGCAGCAAACCGGGAGGTGAAACGATGCGTGAGGGAAGCAAAGGACAGCTACGGGAAAAAGGTGGAACAGAAGCTGAAGGAGAACAACATGAGGGAGGTGTGGGAAGGTGTGAAAACCATCACAGACCAGAGCTGTGGGAGGGGGACAGTGGAGAGGGCAAATGGACTGAACAACTTTTTTAACCAGTTCAAAACACCTCCCTCTAGACAACACAGCACCCCTGCCCTCCTCCCCCTCCAACACCACCACTACAACACAGACGTCTCCAAGCATCATGGCGGACCAGGTCAGGGGTCAACTGAGGAAGCGTTATCCTAGGAAAGCAGCGGGCCCAGACAACGTGCGCCCCTGACTGCTAAAGACCTGCGCTGCTGAACTGGGTGAACCACTTCACCGCATCTTCAACCTCAGTCTGCAACTGGGGGGAGTGCCCACCCTCTAGAAGACATCCTGCATCGTTCCAGTCCCGAAGAAGGACCGGCCGAGCGAGCTGAATGACTTTCGACCAGGTGGAGGCTTGGACCATAATTAGACAGCAAACTGGACTGGACATGCAACACAGAACATCTGTACAGGAAGGGACAGAGCAGGTGGTACCTCCCGAGGAGGCTGCGGTCTTTTAACACCTGCAGGAAACTCCTGGAGATGTTTTATCAGTCTGTCATAGCGAGGGTCCCGTTCTACATCGTGGTATGCTGGGGGGCAGCACATCCAGGCTGGACAAACTGATCGGGCGTGCCGGCTCTGTGGTCGGCACGAAGCTGGATGCTCTGGTGACGGTGGCAGAGAAGAGGACTATGAACAAGCTCCTGGACATTCTGGATGATCCAGTCACCCTCTGTACACGGTCATCAGCACCCAGAGGAGCCTTTTTAGCATAACAAAGAAATACCTGTTTTATTATTTGTTTATTCATATGTTTGTTTATTGTGACTTCTGCTGTTTGTGTGCCTATTTTATCTGTAAAAGCTGCTACTGGAACTTTAATTTCTCTGACGGACTCTTCCTAAAGGGATTAATCTAATCTAATCTAATCTAATCTAACCTAGTGGCATCATGTTCTGTACTGGCACACCTTGGTGCTACACATGTTCTAAAACCTTTAAACACTTATTTCTTAAATCCAGTTTCACAGACAACGTTTAACTCTATGACAGTGATTCAGAGCAGGGCACCGGGGTGTAAATTATACATGTAGTGTTTCATGTCCACTTTAAGAACCTAAGATGTACCTGTGTCCAAGTTTTAGTTACTCAGCTCCTGATTGCGTGAAAAGGAGTTCATGGACAAACAAACAGAGATTTTTAGTAATATTTTTATACTAAAAACATACTTTATGCATTATATATAATTACTTTTATTCCTTTTCATTAACACTGTTACTACTATTACTTTTATTAGTAGTAGTGGCTGTAGTATTACATCACAACCACACCAGGTACAAAATAAAACAAGCTTTCTTTCTCACCATTAAATATACACAATAACATTTTATCACCAAAAAAGTGGTTTAGTATTGAGTCAATTTTATACACCTTTTATATACATGTAAGGTGGGGAGATCTAAGATTGTCAGTTCCAAATCTGAATGCTTTGTTTTTCTGGAGCTGCTGTTTTTATCTTTGTTTATTTTTGTCCTGTGTTGTCCTGTCCTACTTATGGAAGCTTGTTTTCACTACTAAAAATAAATAAATAAATATAAAAATTGCTATCCATAACTGAAAATTTCAAAATAATAAGTCTAAATTTCGAGTGGTGAAGACAAGCCTCCATAACTACTCCATCATTCAGCAGATTATAAATAGTTTTGTTTCTGACCATTTTTTAACCTTAATTCAGATAACACATAATTTACAAGGAGCAATTATAATACCCAAACAATGGCCAGGATAAAAATCTTCCTGAATATGAAGGAGTTTAGCATGTATGTACCACTGAGAGCCCACAGCACCAGAAGTGATAAACAATTCAGTAAGCTCAGAGACCCACAGCTGGAACTGTAAGCATGCTCGGGTTCCTGTGTGCAGCATGCATCATAGATACCATACGCTTTAGTTTGTACTGGATCTTGGCTAGAGTAATGACTATAATAAAATATTATGGAATAACTGGTTAAACGTATGATAAAATCACACTCACGATGGATCGTAGCATGCATTAATGCTAATGATAATAATGAAAAGATACAGCAGTTGTAAATGAGACAAACCAAGTCTTTTACACTCTGATATTTATCAGCAGATCTGATTTCTCTTATGAAAGTGTCCTGAAATCCCCGAAACTACAGAGGGAAAGCGAAACATGCCAAATGAACAATCAGCTTGTTATATGTGATGCACTGAGTGAAGCTGGCTGGATGTACACAGATTAATTACACATATGAATTAGCTGTTAACTAGGCAGATGAGGTAGCAACTGTATCATACTGTCAGCTAAACCCTGAAGAAAAAATCCACCTACTAATCAATGTTAGTCCAGTTTTTTCTCCCACATACTTTTCAGTCAGACTTAATCACCAGTGTATGGCAGGCAGCAACCTGTGCTACATTAAGGTAAAAATGGCTCTCTGTATGCAGTCTGTGAAGTACATTAAAATATGTTCCTAATTTTAAAAAAAAAATTAATTTAAAAATAAATTAATTTTTAAAAAAATGAAAATTAAAAAAAAAATGTTCCTAATGTTGTGTCTTTTTTTTTTGGAACACTAGCAATTTGTAAATCTAACCCAGTGATTGAAGGTTTGCATTTAAAAACTCAAATCAGTATCTAAATGCTTGCAAATGTCTGCTTGTCTAAATGTAATTAATTGGTCATAGATACGTTTTTATAGTGTGCATACTCTCTTCTTTCTCCAGAACTTTCAGCAGCAGAGACGTGGCTTTACTGACCTCATCAACCCTTATTTGTTCGGTTTGTTCATCCACAGTGGTGGATGCTTATTTCAGCTGCTGCCCACTTAGCTTTCACTCATCAATCATAAAATCCACTTATTCATGTTGGCACTGTAAAGCACAAAGTGTGCACGATGCACTAAGAACATTTAAGAGTTACAGTATGTGTTATTGCCATGTGACACTGGCATTCACAGTTAAAGACATTAACTATTCTGTCTTCACACTCATGAGATCCCAGTAAATGTAAATTTATGTTTTACATTTGTATTGTAACCATTTTAGGGACTAAACCAACCAGGAAATTCTTTGAGCAGAATGAAAAATAAATAAAATAATAATAGTAAATATTCCAGAGAACAGCGCTACTTATACCAGCACAGCATTAATTTAATTCAAATCAGTTCAGTTTTATTTATACAGAGGTAAATCACAACAAACAGTTAGCTCAAGGCACCTTATATTGTAAAGTAAAGCCCATACAGAGAAAAAATTCCTTTGATGCACATATAATTTTCTTGCTTGGCTAACCACAGTGGCAGTCATGAGCAGCACAATAGGAGCCACTGTAGCAACACCGCAGGTGGTCTCTCCACTATTGCCTCCTTTTTCCACCCTCATCTTCTTCTCACTCATTTTTTCACAATGCCCGCCACCTTTATTTCTTTATGACTATTTTCTAGTACTGCTTGATGAGGTCATTTTAGCAAGAAGCCTCTCCTACCATAATGCACTTCTTTCATAGTGCTATGTCCAAAGCAGCATGATTCTGTATCGGTGCATTACGCTGGACACATCTTGTGTGACCTTGCTCAGGTGATCTTTGTGCTGAGTTGCTATGGCAATTGGAGGCACTGGTGGAAGATTGAATAAGACATGCTGAAAAGAACAAGCAGGATTTTGTATTACAGTCAGGTCATTTTTTTTGTGTTTCTGCAGTGAAGGGCTATAGCATCATGCAGCTCGTGCCCTGCATTCCCTACAGTATGAGCTGTCTCATTCATAAGTATTTGGAGGGTGACACGACTTTTATCATTTTGCTTCATTATATAGTACCAGTCAAAGGTTTGGACCATGGGTGAGTGTGTCCCAACCTTTGACCGGTTCTGCACCTGAACAGTCCATTTGAAATCAAGCAACTATGATGTGATTTGAGGCCTTTAACAGTTTTTACTCCTTCCTTCCATTTACACATGCTCAAAAGTAATTCAGCAAGCTAACATAACTCTAAGGACAGTTTTTAATTCTTTGATCTAAACCCTTTGAGGTCAGTGACTGCATAAAGTCTTGAAACCATGGACCAAACACTAAGTTTCCTCCCTTGTCAGGCAATATTGTAGCTTCTGCTGCTGCCTTTACTGTCTGCTTTCAGTTATATCATATCATCAGTAAGTAAAAAATGTCCTCAATTAAGCTGAGGTCAGATTAGGCAGGTTTTTTAATGCATTTTTAGGTATACTGCTATAAAAAAATTAAAAATTAAGGGAACACTTTGAAACTCACTTGGGCTGTGTCCAAATTCAGGGGCCACATCCTTCAAAGGCCGCATTTGTAGGCCGATTACGTCAAAGCGAGGCGACGAAGGCTGTCCAGATTCAAAGACTCCTCCAAATGCGGTCGATGACTGCATCCTGACATGACACCCAACATGACACCCAACTCCCGGCACATCCTTTTCCCTAGTTGTAAAGCAGCTAACTGATCATCTGCAGAGGAACGGTTTATTTGAAGAGTTTCAGTCAGGTTTCAGAATTCATCACAGTACAGAAACAGCATTAGTGAAGGTTACAAATGATCTTCTTACAGCCTCTGACAGTGGACTCATCTCTGTGCTTGTCCTGTTGGACCTCAGTGCGGCTTTGATACTGTTGATCATAACATTTTATTACAGAGATTAGAGCATGCCATAGGTATTAAAGGTACTGCACTGCAGTGGTTTGAATCATATTTATCTAATAGACTCCAATTTGTTCATGTAAATGGGGAGTCTTCTTCACACAGTAAGGTTAATTATGGAGTTCCACAGGGTTCTGTGCTAGGTCCAATTTTATTTGCATACTTTTTCATTGTTACTGAATGATGACGATACCCAACTTCTGTCACATGAAGCCAGATGACACACATCAGTTAGTTAAACTGCAGGAATGTCTTAAAGACATAAAGGCCTGGATGGCCTCTAATTTCCTGCTTCTAAATTCAGATAAAACTGAAGTTCTTGTACTCGGCCCCACAAATCTTAGAAACATGGTGTCAAACCAGATACTTACTCTGGATGGCATTACTTTGGCCTCCAGTAATACTGTGAGAAATCTTGGAGTCATATTTGACCAGGATCTCCTTCATTCACATAGTACGCAAATATGTAGGACTGCTCTTCTTTTGCATTTGCACAATATTTATAAAATTAGAAACATCCTTTCTCTTAGTGATGCTGAAAATCTAATCCATGCATTTATTACTTCTAGGCTGGACTACTGTAATTCATTATTATCAGGCTGACCTAAAAGCTCCCTGAAAAGCCTTCAGCTGATCCAAAATGCTGCAGCTAGAGTACTGACAGGGACCAGAAAGAGAGAGCAGATTTCTCCCATATTGGCTTCTCAGATACAAGGTCTTGAATAATCAGGCCCCATCTTATCTTAAAGACCTCATAGTACTGTATCACCCCAATAGAGCACTTTGTTCTCAGACTGCTGGCTTACTTGTGGTTCCTAGGATACTTAAAAGTAGAATGGGAGGCAGAGCCTTCAGCTTTCAGGTCCCTCTTCTGTGGAACCAGCTCCCAGCTTGGATTCAGGAGACAGACACCCTCTCTATTTTTAAGATTAGGCTTAAAACTTTTCTTTTTCATCAAACGTATAGGTCAGGGCTGGATCAGGTGACCCAGGGCCATCCCTTAGTTGTGCTGCTATAGGCTCAGACTGCTTCCCATGATGGACTGAGCATTCTTTCTCCACTCCCCTCTTTGCAGTCATCATGCATTTATATCCCACTGTTTTCTCTCTGTCTGTGTTTTGTCCTGTCTCCTGATACTTTAGCTGAACCACCACCCCAGTCTGCCAGTCCAGTGGCACTACCCAAGATGTCCATGCGGCATTGCAGAGGTCTGTCAACCAAGACAGTCCTACACCATCCCTTAGTTATGCTGCTAGGCTGCTGGGGGGTTCCCATGATGTGCTGAATATTTCTTCTCATTCACCTCTTTTTACTCTGTTTATATACCACTCCACATTTAATCATTTGTTGTTATTAATCTCTGTCTCTCTTCCACAGCATGTCTTTTATCCTGTCTCTCTCCCCTCAGCCCCAACTGGTCACAACAAATGGTTGCCCCTCCCTGAGCCGGGTTCTGCCAGAGGTTTCTTCCTGTTAAAAGAGAGTTTTTCCTTCCCACTGTCTCCAAATACTTGCTCACAGGGGGTCGTTTGACTGTTGGGTTCTCTCTGCAATTACTGTAGGGTCTTTACCTTATAATATAAAGTACCTTGAGGTGCCTGTTTGTGGTGATTTAGCGCTATATAAATAAAATTGAATTGGACTGAAGCTTGGCTAGTTTTGTTTGCACCCTAGATGCTTGACTAACTGGTTGTACATATTTTTTACTGGAGAGTTTAAGCAACTTTTACTTTTGGATAAGGACTTTCTCTTCAGCTTTGTCTACATGGTGACTTACCACAGTTGAATCTTAGAAATCTACCCTAAGACTTCTCTTCTCTCTGTAAAGGACTGTGCTTACTGTGTTTGCAATTGTTCCACAATCATTGAACACACCACAGTGATCATTTCAATTCCGTTTTATTCATGTAGCACCAAATCACAACAACAGCCTTAATGCCCTTTATATTATAAGGTAAACCAGTTGGATGTGAGGGGAGAGAGACAGGACAAAAGGCACACTGGAATTAATGATTACATGCAATAACTAATATATGTTCTTGACACTCGGGTGAAGAGAGGAGCTGAACTGTCTACTTATCATCACCTGGTGGTGAGTTGGATCAGGTGGGGCGGGGGGGGGGGGTGACGGAGAGACCTGGCGTACTTAAATGTATAGTGAGGGTGCACTGGGCACGCCTGGCAGAGATCCCAGTCTGTGAGATCTTCAACTTCCACCTCCGGCAGAATATTCCAAGGGAGGCTGAGGGCATAGAGTCTGAATGGACCATGTTCCACACCTCCATTGCTTAGGCTTAGGGTGGTGCTCCCTGTCTTTAAGAAAGTGAACGGGAGGGTGTGCTCCATCTATACGGGGATCGCACTCATCGTCCCCAGGAAGGTGTATGCCATGGTACTGGAAAGGTGAGTTTGTCAATTAGTTGAACCTCAAGAGGAGCAATGCAGTTTTCATCCTGGTCATGGAACACTGGACCAGCTCTTTATCCTCTCAAGGATATTCAAGTTTGCGTGGGAGTTTGCCCATCCAGTCTACATGCACTTTGTGCACCTGGAGAAGGTATTTGATTGTGTCCCTTGGGGTGTCCTGTGGGGTGCTGCAGGAGTGTGGGGTGTCTGACCCATTGTTAAGGGAGCTTTAGCCGCATTTCCATACAAAACGATTTGACTGACAACATTTCCATTAGAATCAGGTAGAAGGTTGCACTCCTTTTTTCGTACTCACTCACCCAAAGTTCTAAGCAATCCATGGAGATCTGAAATGTGACGCAGAAGAACAGCATGCCACTGATTGGCCAGGGAGTGTCGTCACTAGTGGAGTCATGAGAGCAACTCCTTCACCAGAATCAACCGTGCCATTTTTAAGGTGGTGGCCTCCAGCTCGCACTGGAGTAGTTTGCAGCCGAGTGTGAAGCAGTTGGTATAAGAATTCGCACCTCTAAATTTGAGGCCACGGTTGTCAGCTGGAAAAGGGTTGAGTGCCCACTCTGGGTCATGGACGAGTTGCTGCCCCGAGTGGAGGAGTTTAAGTATCTCGGGTCTTGCTCACCAGTGAGGGGAGAAGGAAGCAGGAGACTGGCAGATGGAATTGGGTCACAGCTGCAGTGGTGCAGATGCTGCATCGGTCCGTTGTGCTACAGAGAGAGTGCAGCATAAAAGTGAAGCTGACAGTCTCTACCCTCACCCATGGACACAAGTTCTGGGTAGTGACTGACAGAACAAGACTGCAGATACAAACAGCAGAAATGAGCTTCCTCCAAAGGGTTGGTGGCTGGTCGCTCCCCTAGAGATAGGGAGCGGTCATTTGAGAGGGGCTCAGCATACAGCCGCAGCTCTTCTACATCAATTCATGCATCTGATCAGGATGCCTCTGGGGTGAGGTGTTCTAGGCATGTCCTACCGGGAGGGGGCTCTGGAGAAGAACCAGAATAAACTGGAGAGATTATATATCTCAGCATATATCTCATTAGAGAGGGTGTCTGTCTCCTGAAACTACACTGGGAGCTGGTTCCACAGAAGAGGGGCCTGAAAGCTGAAGGCTCTGCATCCCATAATCCTAGGAACCACAAGTAAGCCAGCAGTCTGAGAATAAAATTCTCTCAGATGGGCTTTAAAATAAGATGGGGCCTGATTATTCAAGACCTTGTATGCGAGAAGAAGGATTTTAAATTCTATTCTAGATTTAACAGGGAGCCAATGAAGAGAAGCCAATATGGGAGAAATCTGCTCTCTCTTTCTAGTCCCTGTCAGTACTCTAGCTGCAGCATTTTGGATCAGCTGAAGGCTTTTCAGGGAGCTTTTAGGACAGGCTGATAATAATGAATTACAGTAGTCCAGCCTAGAAGTAATAAATGCATGGATTAACTTTTCAGCATCAGTCTGAGAAAGGATGTTTCTAATTTTATAAATATTGTACAAATGCAAGAAAGCAGTCCTATATTTTTGATGTAGGTGATGTTGGAGTGCATGGAGAGGTAGAGGAGGTCACCTACTAATCGGAAGGTTGGCAGTTTGATTCCCGGCTGCTCCAGTATGCATGCCAAAGTATCCTTGGGCAAGATAGTGAACCCCAAGTTGCTTTTCAATGCAACTGTTGGTGTGTGAGTGTTAGATAGAACGCACTTGAGCACAGAAAGAAGTGCTTGTATGAATGTGTGTATGAATGTGTGTATGAGGCATGTTGCATAAGCGCTTTGTGTGCTCAAAGTAGACTTGAAGCGCGCTGTGTAAAACCCAGTCTTTTTATCATTTTGTGAAGTTCTGTTTTCTTCCTGTTGCTGATGAGGAGCACGCTCTGTCGTGTCCTCCACACGCTGGACACTTTGGTGTGTTTAAAATGAGTTGTTGTAGATAAGTTTACAAAAATATTTACACTTGAAACTGATGAGCCTAATATGTTGTTCAAAGGAGAAGTCTCATACCTTGACAGTCTGACAGGCTTTCGCCATTACACAAACTCCTTTGGTGAGTTAGTTTTCACTGCATGTTCATTTTGAGTGCTAAATGTCCTGTTATACTGCAGTAAGTTCAAACAACTGCTCTAACATTTATTGTTGGAGGAAGAAACTAAATGCATATTGTACATGTATGAGATTATTAGCAAGTCCACTAGCTGACTGTTAGCAGGTTAGAGGCCAGGCCTGACTACTGCCCTAAGATGCAGTGGTTGTGAATACAAGTTCACAAGTTCACAGGCAAAAATAAGAGTTACTGTTTATGCCTGAGGAAATGTTTACAGTTTACTTTTTTATATTTTCACATGAACATGCTTTGGTAAATTATCAGTCACAATTGTGTGTAGGCTGGTATTTTTTTGGTTATCCCTCAGAGACGGTCCTCATCTGAGGACTTAACTTGCATGGTGGACACTCATCACTGCAGGTGGATGCTGCCACGTACTGGGTGCTGTTGCAGGATGCTGTACTGTTCTGGGGAGTAGCAGGAACAAATTTAAGGGCCCCAACATTGTGTCTCAATTTTTCTTGAGCTGAGGTATTTCTTTCCTTTGACCAAGAAAAAAAGGAGCAGGTGTACATTCTGCTTTTAAGAGAAACCCTTGAGTGGAAAGCACACACTTAAAGGGTTATGCTTGTAAATTGGGTGGTTCTCCGGACTGCCAATCCCAGTGACTACAATGTTTCCACCATTTTCCCCATCCTGCTGGGCCAGGCTCAGAGTGTGTTCCTGCTGGGTTCTGACACACATGCACAACAGTGTCTGGGAAAATGCTGTTGCTAGCAATGACATGTCTCCTGTGGCACAGACTCACACATTAATCTATGAAGTCATTGGAAGTAGTGATGATGTGATGAATAAACAATCAGTTTAACTCCATGGCCAACTAATGTCTTTGGCGGTCCCAATCCAGAGCCTGTGGAAAAGCTGTGATTTTTGGGACTCTAAAAATTAAATAGTTTACAGCCAAAAACAAAGGGTGTTGGAACAACTGCCAAAAAATCAAATTGTACTTATTTCTTTTAATTCTGACTGATAACCCACTTCAGCGTGACTCTGTCCCAGGATTCTGTTATGAATGATGTGTATCTCTCCCAGGTCCTACCCACATATTCTATACCGGCCAGTCACATTATATCATGCTTGGCATAGACCCTGCTGCTCTGCAAATTCTGTGCCAAGAACCAGCTCAGTTCTTATCTCACCCGCTCCAGCAACAAGTCAACATCACTGACAACCCTAATTTTTCATCTGTTTTTTGGGGTTTTTTTTGCTTAAACACAACACAGCTACGCCTTACCAACAAATCTTTTTTTTTTTTTGTGCCAGAATTGATCTCTTTTCTATAACTGAGTCCTGACTAACCCTGGAATACCATGTCCCACTGACTGAGCCATGCCAAACTACTGCTCATGCTTTAATCAGCCTGTGGATGTGTTACAGCTACTGTAAAAATTTAATAACCACCACAATTTTTTTCTTTTGAATCTCTGGGCTTTCTTTTAAATACCTGGCATCATGTGCTGTTTGTATTAATTTATATGCTGCCTAACTTTTTTATTATTATATTTTGTAATTTATGAACAAATCTGAGAGTTCTAGTGCTGTGTGATTTCAACATGTTATTAATAGTTCCTCTGTCTCTATCATTGCTGCTGATTTTATTAACTTGTTTGATAGACTTGACCTTGTACTCTCCTATTTCTCTTTGAATAATGTTGAACTGCTCAACTTTATTGTCTCTCCTCACGAGTCTGTGATCTGTTGTCACTTGCTTCCATTTCCTGTGCAGAAACCATCTACGATCACCATCTACCTAATTCAGCTGGCAGCTTTTGCAGAAGGTTCTTAGTTGTCTCTGTGCCTCGTACCCCTGAGCTAAGGGATCTTTCAGTCGAGTAATTGTTAAATGATGTCAGGTAAATGTATTTGTGACAGCACTGCCCCGTTGAATGCAGAAAAACAGAAGCATAATATATTTATGTGGTTCAGTGATCACAAAAGATACACTGGTCCAAAATTAGGTGCATAATTGTTGGACCAAGACACAATTTTTGTAGTTTCACCTCTGAAGTCAAACAACTGAGAGGCTCACCTTTCAGCAGCGCCTGAGTCTTTGTCCTCACCTCCAGAGGGTCCCACTCCTCCAGAACCCCTGTCCATGAGTCTAGCAAAGGGGGTCTCCAGCTCTACCACATTGCATCCTTGTCTCCACCTCCAGAATTCCTTCGTCTGTGCCGCCGGCTCGCTGTACTGCTTCACCTCTTCTCTAGGAGCCGTCCCTTAAGGAGGGGGGGCAGTGTTTTTTGAGTTTGTGGAGTTTCGAGGTGGCGTTCTCTTGGTATTCTGTGATCCCTGGTTTTGGTTTCCAGTCTTTTGTTTCCTTTCAGGTATGATTAATCATGTTTCCGGTTTTGGTGCTTTGGTCGGTTCCTCCCTTTGTGTTCTCTCATGTTGCCTCCCCGTGTTGTGTTGCGTTTACACACTTACACACCTGCTTTAGTTTGCCAGTCTCCTGTTCTCTGTGTGTGTGTTGTGTTTAGCTTTGCTTCTTCTGGTCTCTGTTCCTGTCATTAGTTTCAGCTGCCCTCCCACCTGTTGCTCGTTCACTCATTATCTTGTGTGTATATATTCTCGTGGTCTTCCCTCTGTTCTTCGTCACATGCACCATCATGGCTGTCTCTCCTCCAGTGTGTGTTAGTCTACCTGTTACTGCAACAGTTTATGTGTATTTAGCAAGATCTCAGCATTAAAGCTGCTCTTCAAGTCCGTTCTCTGCCATACGTGACACAAAGATAACATCACTGCTAACAGAAAAAAATGCATATTTAATTTAAATTACGTTGGGGTAGCAAACACATAGGAGTAATGGATGGGGTGGATAATGTCGGAATTCTGGCTGGGTCTGATCACGTGACCTCATCCACATCTCGAGCAATGTCATCCAGGTTATGCATCATGAATAAATGTTACCTTTAGTTAGTCTGGCCTGGATGGAGGGGAAGGGCTGTTGTATAGTGTGTTGTTGTTGTATAGTGTGTATTATGCTGCAGAATTCCAAAAAGTTGAAAGCATAAAATGTGTTTATACTGTTGGTACTTCTCTTTGAGAATTGCTTAAATATGTATGGTTTTGTTTGAGAATCCAATGTGCAAACCATGCGTAAGAGCTGCAATGATCTGTCCAAATCTGAGTCAGTTTGTAGTTAATAGAGTGACACCTCTCTCTGTGGAAGGTGGTTTATCAGTGCATTGGTGTCTGGCTGCTCACTGGCGTAGTCTGTTCGTTTGGTCTGTGTCAAACTGATCATCTGAAAATCCAAAGAGAGTTCTCCTGAGCTGCATATTGTCATTAAATGACAAGCACAGCTGCATCTAAGTGCTGCTTCTGCTTTCTTTGGCACTCTGACTCAAAATTTGGATCAACTGTCAAAGGCTCAAGCTCAGAGCGTCATGTAATGCTGTGCGGCAGGCAGCACAGAACCCCGATGTGCAGACTCCGGAGACGGGACGTGAGCTCAGTAATGCAGCTTTATCGCTGGAACCAAGGAGCACAACAAGGCTGGACAGAGCCAGCAGAACAAATCACAAAGTCACTAGGAACCGGGAGGAACACGGAGGGAGCGCACGCAGCAGAAGGCTAACGACAACAGCGATGCGACAAGGACCGGAGGAAATTCACCACAGGATAACAAGAGGAATAGGAACAGGTGGAGACACGGCTGGGAATAATTAATCAAGACGAGACAAAACTGACACAGGAACAGGCAGCGAGTAACAGGACCGGGACACAGAGGGATGAAACAGGCACTGGAACACAGACGCAGGGAAACAGGAGTTATATACAATAACTGTAACTGAGAACAGGACTCAAAATACAGAGAAGAATATCAATGAATTCAGAGAAACACGGAGAAAACATCTGATATTAGGATTTTTATCACAGTTACAGTCAGTTACATTTATGGTAATTGTAAAACAAACATTTTTTCAGAGTTTATCAGTCAAGGTTGCTGCTTGGACAGCAGCACCACAACACACCAAGGTCATCATGACCCCTGTATTCCACTGTGCCTCGCAAGGAACATTGGAGGGAGGGAAAAAATGCATTTTCTGTAAAATCCTGCAAAGCCTTCGGTAGGGGTTCTGCTCCGGGTCATTCAGGAATCAGAGGGATCCGTAAAAGAGACACGGAGAAGGATTTGAAATGTTTCCTGCAGTCAAGTGCGCTTCCAGAACACATCGTGCACATGCAAAGAGACAAAGGAGGCAGAAAATTCAGTCAGTAAAGATAAAAACACAGAAATCCAGAATGCAACTAACGTGATAAACAGAAGCAGCATTTATTAACTTTAATGTTATTTCTCATGCTGTCCAGTTCAGCAAGCAGGAGTTGTTGAGGGTGCAGATGTTTTAAAATGTTACATTTTTATCGTGTGCCTCATCTTCATCAAGACTGGTTACCTTGGTGACATGGATACCATGGTAAGAAATACTTGGAGGGACTTGTACTGCAGAATAATTTTTACATAGTAACCTGATATACAAATATACTGTGCCAGAGATTTATCAGTGATTGCAAATATTAAAGATAACATGATTTACATGGTGAGGAACAAAAGCCTAAAAGAGCAGTAGCTTCTGGTCCCATTGCAGGCTAAATGAACAAGACAGAAATTAGCAAAGCAACTATTGCCAGTGATCATGAACAGTGAAAGAATTCTTGATGTTTCCACAAATCATCCTTCACTTGCAAACTACTTTATTCATTACCAATTGTTGGGTAAGCCTGAATGAGACCAAAACTAAAGCCAAAATACCTTTGCACTCACTGGTATCAAGAAAAGATGCTGTGCATCTACCAACAGGTCACTGAGAGAACACCATCATTTACTGAGCATTAGCGCCTTTCTGCTGCAGAATAAATGAAAGTGTGCTAAGGTGACATCCTGGGATAAAGCTGGAAACGTTTTTTAAGCATTTCTCTGATATTTTATGTCTACAGGTGGACAAGGCAGTGCTGTCATGACTCGTGAACAAATGGCAAGTCACAGTTTATATGGTGACCGAGTAGCTTTCCTCTCTTTCTGTCAGCAAAGTAAGTGTAGCACAGATAAAGACTCTTCTTCAGGACCTAAGGAATAAAACCGGAGCACAGGAAATGAGCTCAAAGACCAAAGAAGTTCTGTGTGGTACAGTCGGGGGTGTAAAGGGACGGTGAGACAGAGAAACGGTGCATGTCTACAGGATCAAAGTGGGGCCCAGAAATGGTGGAGGAACAAGATACACAACAGTGGGGGAAAAAACACACTGTGTTGCAGAGACTTTGGAAACGGGAGAGGAACTTTTTTCCTGGGAACGCCACAAAGTGGAAAGTTGAAGACTTTGGCTTTGATATCTTTGACTTCCAAAGCAGATTCCTTTAGATGACAGCACTGGAAAATTTTATGAACAAACCAAACTGACACATTTTACATCTCCACAAACGAGGAAGCACCTTTGACATTTCAATCCTCCTCAATGTGGATGAATGTGGGGAAATTTTCCTAGCTGAGGATTTTTCTAACAACATAATTGAAAAAGATTCCCAGTTTTCCAAATATGATTCTCACTTTGAGATAGATGATGGACCATGCATATTCATCTGGCATCAGCAAACAGGTTTGTGGTAATAAGAAAGATATTGTTCCAAATAAGGAAAATACTCACTCATCACCTTCATCATTATGTGTATAGACTTATTTTATTATATGTTTTTATACATTCTGTTTTATTTTCTGTATATTTTTTAGAAGTTTTATTTTATATTTTAGAAAGTGTGACTTGCTGCAGCATGGCACTGAACAGGAGTGACCCTTCAATCTCATTGTACATTCTGTATAATGACAATAAAGGCATTCTATTCTATTCTATTCTATTCTATTCTATTTCAGATTAACTTTAAGGTAATCACTTGGTTAAAACATTAGCTGCACGTATTGCAAAAATCAGAGTGATTTTATTATTTTCCAGTTACTGTCTGTACGTCCACAAATACACCTCTGTAGGATGAAAAATTTCCAGGAGTTTGTTGCTCACTTCTGTTGTCAGATACATTTTAATTGCATATTTTTTCCAACACAAAACATTTATTTCTAATGTATTTGTGAAAGTCTCACAGGTTTGCATTCGTTAACAATACGACTGGCTGCTGACAATTGAAATGAAGTAACGTACAGTATCGAGAAAGACTTGCGATACTTAATCTGAATCCTTCTCTCCTTTGCTTGGAGCTTGGTTTTGCTGCAGCAGTGATTAACATTTCATTGCTTGGGCTCATTTAGAACATTTTAACAAGCAAAAACTTAAAACAAGCTGATGACAAGCCGTGGACTTCCACCTAACTGTGTAATATTATTCTTGTAGGCCAGAACACGCACGTGTCTTCTTCAGTTTCTCAAAATCTAAGTGGAGTGCTTTACAGACTTTTTCATGAACATTTTTTGAATAGAATCTGGGCAAATGCAGAAGACTGAAGCACCACATAAGCTGTGAATAAATTCAGCATTTCTTTGTTCAAAATGCTAACCTGAATGGATAACCTACGAAGGGTTTCCAGCTGCTCTTGTCTTCAGCTAGGGCTCCACCCAGACCGCACGTGCAGTCCATGCACGAAGAAGTAACACATATTGTGCAGGTAAGGTGAAAAATCTGTAGTAGTTTGGGCATCTGTTTGAAATGAAAGATAGAAAAGATGAAAAGAGAACCCAATATTAAAAATGATTTAGGTAAGATAAAACAGGAGATTTGGTCTTCAAATTTACTTATTGTACATATTCATTTTAATCGTGTCCCTGTTCTGCCACTGCTGCACAGCACATCATAATTTATTTACTGTGATGAATTATTTAACCTAGTTGTGTCATCAGACACTTTTAAAGGAAACTTTTACCTATTTTGCACAAAAGTGAGTTAAGCGTAATTTACGGTCCCGCAACGTGTTCGTCTGTGTGCGAGTTTGGGTTCAGAGAGCGTACGGGTTTTCATCGCCTCAACCGTGCTTCTGCACTGTCCTCACAAAATCACAGCTGCACATCTCTGACCGCAGATGATCGATCGAATGGCCACAAATGGGTCAGAATAGGCAAGGACGCAAACACCAGGAATCACAAATTAATCGTTAATTAGATTAAAAATGAATGAATAAAAAGACATAAACAAATAAAACAAACAAAAAATAAAATACATTTTAAAAAAGATCAAAAATGAAACTGCCAGGTGTTGGGCTGCTCTCGGGCACTTGGGGCCTCGGGGCTGCATGCTCGGCTTGTGCTGGGGGTGCCGACCTCCGGGGGAGGTGGGGCTGCTCATTGCCTCTGGCTCTCTGGACTCATGCCCTTTGGCCGTGGGTGCTCCGTCTGGGGTCCCCCTCCCTTCCTCCTCTGGGGTGACGTGCGGTTGCCACATCAGGACGTGCGGCCTCGGATCTTCTGAGCTCCTAGTGGGCTGTGGACGGCCCGGGTCCCCTGGGTCCTCTCCTACTTGCCTCTGGATCGCGGGGGGCATGGTTGCAGTTTCGTACCCTCATTATTGAGTACATTCCATGACAGACACACATACACACACATTGCACACAATCTTGCTGTTTGCAGTGTGTGTGTGTGTGTGTGTGTGTGTGTGTGTGTGTGTGTGTGTGTGTATATATAAATATGTATGTATATCTAATTTTATGGATTATATTTTTCCCTTTCTCTTCTTTGTCTCACTCCCTCCACCTTTTTTTTTATTTATTTTTTTATTTTATTTTATTTATTTATTTTTATTTTTTCTTTTCTTTTCTTTCCACTCTTTCCTATCCCCTTCCTTAATGCCTGTCAGCTCTGGCATAAATAACTAAATTTTAAAAAAAGAAAGAAAAGAAAAGAAAAGTAGAGAGTGGCTACAGTGGACACCTTTCATTGTTATTAACACCCAGTTTCACTTCAGCTGTTTGTTCCTTCACTCCTCTTTGCAGCTGGTTCACAGACCAACAAGAGCAGCGACGAGCAGCCGAGAGACCAGTTGTATGTTTCTGACGCTCGTCTGGCAACAGGTAGACAGGAAACCTGTGACTCCCCATGGACCGCCTTCACACTACCCCTGCTCAATCAGCAAACAAGCAGTATTTGTATTCAGCCTGTGTCACAAACTGGCTCATAGAAGGGGACAAGGGTGTTGGCATGGTCCCCGGGTGCTCCTGGTTAATCTGCTTTTGTTTTCGGAGTTTTGCTTTTCTTTTGGGGTGGCGGTGGCTCAGGAGCTAGAGCAGGTCATCTGCTGATCAGAAGGTTGGTGTTTGATTCCAGGCTGCATGCCAGAGCATCCTTGGGCAAGAGACTCAACCCCAAGTTGCTCTCCGATGCAACCGTCAGAGTACGAATGTGTGTGAATGTTAGACAGTAAGCACTCAGCTATAGAAGGAAGTGCTTGTATGAATGGGTGTGAATGCAAATGTGCGTTGAGTGCTCAGCTAGAGTAGAAAAGCGCTATAAAAGAACTAGTCTATTTACCATTTTGTGGATGTGTCGGCAGGTCTTCCCTGATGGCTCCGCCCATTGGGGCACATTCACCTGTTGCAGGTTATTCATTATGTGTTTCTCATGGGTGCAAAAGAAGTGGTTCAGTCATCAGTAGCTTGTTGTATCAGCCAGGTACTCATGTTGGCTCTTGTTTTTGACCTTTTGCCCCTTACATGAAAGGACTAACCTTTCTGTCTGCAGACCTCACCTGCTCAGATTGCCTTTTGCAGTTTGGTGTACAAGCCCCAAGCCAGCCCCCACAGATCATGCTCTGCTCTTTGTGCTTTAATTACTTCTGTAAATAAACTCTGAAAAACTATTTCCAGCGTCCTGCATCGTGACAGAAGGAGCTGACCAGCCGGACTCCGCGGACACAGCCTCTCTCCAGGCGGCCCTCTCACCTTTTGGGGAGCAATTGGCGAGACACGAACAAGTTCTCTGATATCTGGTGGCTGACCAGGTTTGTCTCATAGGGTAGATTTACATTCCAGGGAAACTACATTCTCGCCGCTGGCAAGCTACCTGCTACCTACCAATGTAGGCGAGTCGCACCCGTCTCACACCTGGAGGCTGTCAGCAGGTGAGTGTTCTTACTGTGCCAATCCAGGCCATTTTGTTTTCTCCTGTCCTCACCGGCCAAATGACAAGGTCCGCCAGTGGAAGTAGGGGCACTGGTAGGGAAGGGTTTTGACTCATCCACCTTACCTTACTTATCTCATGATCCTGACAATTTAGCCTTTATTCCCAGGACAGTTATCAGTAGTCCTTGCTTTCAGTTCCCCTTTGTATTTTTGTTACTCCTTACATTGTATTTTGGTTTTCAGCCTAAAAAATGGCTCGCTTTAAGTTCCCCTCTGTCTGCTGTCTGCATTTCTACATTTAGGTCCTCATTCCTCGCACTCCACTACACATGACAGAAAGCAGTGCCCTACTCACTGTAGTGTAGGTGGGGCACCACTGACTTCAGCTGAGTCCAGGAGGTGGAAAGAAATATTGTGAGGCGATCGTCCTTAATCACACTCACGCCTTCTGGGTAGCGGAAGTAGAGTATGAGAACAAGGGCTGAGGCTCCTTTCACTGGGGGTGAGGTCTGTGGGATTTCCTGAAGGCTCTGGATGTTGTAGGACACTCTTGGTTGACAGACCTCTGCAATGCAGCATGGACATCTTGGGTAGTGCCACTGGACTGGCAGACTGGGGTGGTGGTTCACATCTTAAAGCTAAAGTATCAGGAGACAGGACAAAACACAGACAGAGAGAAAACAGAGTTTAATTCCATGTAGCAGTGGGGTTCAAATGCATGATGACTGCAAAGAGGGGAGTGGAGAAAAAATGCTCAGTCCATCATGGGAAGCAGTCTGAGCCTAAAGCAGCATAACTAAGGGGTGAGATCAGGGGCACCTGATCCAGCCGTAACTATAAGCTTGATCACATAAAGGAAAGTTTGAAGCCTAATCTTAAAAATAGAGAGGGTGTCTGTCTCCTGCATCGACGCTGGGAGCTGAAGGCTCTGCCTCCCACTCAGGAAGCTGAAAACAGTTGAGGGTTTTCTGTTGCTCCAACAACTCTGTGAGCTGTGGTATTCAACAAAATTTGCTATTACAATAACTAACTGCGGACTTTGCCAAATCAATCAGGATTTAAATATTTGAGATTTGGCACTGCAGTTTGAGGGTAGTGTGTGTGAATGGGTGAAGGAGGAAGGAAAATGTGATGCTGGAAATGTATTTCGAGTTTTTCTCTTGTATGTGATTGTCAAAAGAGAAAAACATCTGTGTGCATAGAAGATATAGATTATATATTTCATTACACAACAAACATCTTCTTCTCTCAAGATGTGATTACAAGTAGTCTATAATATTGCCTGTGCTGCTGTCTCACATTTGCATGAGTACATTTTTAAGCTCATATTTAAAAATATAGGGCTATTAAAATATTCAAGATTGTCCATAGTTAACTTGTGCTTGATCGCAGATTTTTTACCATAACAGGATATTTTTCATGTTTCTAATATCGGCATGTCCAGACGTCTCCATTGACAGCTATCCAGCATGGTGATGCTATTTGAGACTCGAAGTGCTACAGCAGTAACTCGTTTCACATCGACAGTAAACACAAATAACTTTGGCCTGGTCAAGAGAACCATTTGGCAGTGCTTTAAGGGCCGTCCTTTACCCATTTCTGCTTACCATCCACGACAGCACCGTTGCATCGTTTAAATCATTATTATTGCGTTAACTTTGATTAATTACTTTGACACAATAATTGAAAATGATATACTCTATTCATTCAGAATCAGAAGATGTTATATCACGCAACATCTCATCTGTCCTCTAATCTCCTGTCTGCACTTTTGAATTAAGATCTATTTTGATCAATTTAGATCTAAAATTATTATCTAAACACGTTTAGTAATAGTATAATATTCTTCACCTCTGTGTGTGATTTTTTACAGCTAGCTTTAATCCCAGATGAAGCAGAGCAGCAGACAGCTTGAGGGGTTTAGACTCACAGATGGTGACGGCATGGAGAGACTGTGGTCTTTCCTTAGAAGAGGCACAAAGGAGATGAGTCCATCTCACCATCTGGACTTGCTTACTGATGTTCTTCTGCACTGCACAGAGGAAATCAACTGACCAAGGTTTTTCGAATGCTGAGTAATTAAATTTATATTTTATATCTCACGTGCACAGAGATATTATTCTCTTTTGGCAGAGGCTCTGCAGAAGTTAGTCAGAGCAGAGAAAATGACCATTCTTGTTCCGATCTTTCATCACAGGGGCAGCAGGTAAACATGCACACCTGAGGACATAAAGGTCAGTTCTAGAATTTAACGTTCCTTGTTCAGGTACATGTTGTGCATAGTATGTACATTGTGTTTGTTTTACTGTGATTCTTTTTGTTTCTGCCTGATGTTGGTTTGAATGGAGTTTGAATGGAGAGATGGAAGAACAGGCAAATGGATCTCACCATTTTACAGCTTTCAGACTGTTTGCTCAGGTGTAGCACAGCACTTACAGGCTGCTAATATCTGAATATTTGTGCTGTAGTTTTTGTAATATGTAGGTCTGAGACTTGTACACACAGGATTAAAAACACAGCAAGCAAGCAGTACATGTACGTGTTGTCTAACGAGTGTTTAAATCTATATTAATATTTACTTGCTGGCCATTTTAGAAGGAGTGTTCTTTTATACATGTAGAAAAAAGATGGAAGCGTCTGATTTGAACCTCCAGCCTCCTGCTACAGATGCTGACTGGGACTCAGAGGCCAACTGGTCAACCAAGCTAGAACTGAATCATGGGAGAGAGCAGCCCTCCTCCAGCTTAAAAGGAAAATATCCGGATGAAGTGATGTGGATCTGGAGATAAAGCTCTCACCACTTTCAAATGAGCTGCGATTAGAAAGAGAGACCGTCAGAGCCACCATCAGACTGTCCAAGCAGGTAACCAACTTCAACAAAAGACTGAGACAGGTGATGTACGTGTTCCCTGCAACAATCAGCATCTGTGTGCTTCAGCTTTGACAAGCATAGTACTGATAAGTGAACTTACCTGACCACACAGTAGTCACTCTAAACACATGCCATCCACTTTGTAACTACCTGGCGACCTCCTGCCAGTCATTTTAGAAACCACGTGGTAACAGGATTTAACACTCTGTTTCCTCTTGTCCCCCTCAATGGTAAATGGACTGGTTCTTATACTGCACTCTTCTACTCTACTTGAGCACTCAAAGCACTTTATACAATATGTCTTCATTCACCCATTTACACAAGCACTTTTTCTATACCTAAGTGCTTTCTATCTAAAATTCACACTCCAGTGAACGCATTGGAGGGCGAGGAACTGAACCACCAACCTTCCAATTAGTAGCTGACCCGCGCTACCTCCTGAGCTACAGCCACCCAGAAGAAGGTGAAGTTTCAAAGAATCTTAAAAGACAAGGGACTGATGCCTTGCACATGAAGATTCATGCAGCTGACAGAAGCACATACTGTACCAGGAAGTGAAAACACGTCCATTAGCAGCTTGGCATCAGTGACTGAGAGCAGCTCTAATCCGCTGGAAGGAAAACTACACCAATCTACTGTGATGTTTCGCCAACATGTGCCAGATGCTTGTCCTGCCGTTCATGGTTACGTCACCAAAGATAGCTCCTGCTTTTCTCAGGATCTCCCCATCACTGCTCACGATGATTATGAAGATGGCAGAGAGAGAGCAACTAAGATTGTAAAAGTCTATGACCACGAGTGTTTTGCTGCTTCCTGCATCTTATGAGTATTTTTGTTTGTTTGTTTGTTTGGGGGGTTTTTATTGCAGTTATTTGTTAATAACAATATTCACCAAACATACACAGTTTACATTCTGTATGTTTTCATTTTTACTAACATCACTCTAACTGACAATTTAACTGAGATTAAGAGAACAAACTTTTTAGAAACTGTTAATCCAATGACTTTATAAAAACTTTAAGTAGTCCAGGTATAGCCAGCTTTTGAATTAGATGGATTAGATTAGTGATTAGATAAAACTTTATTAATTCCTTAAAGAAGATTCCATCAGGGAAATTAAAGACAATAACATTTTCCACATTGTACCTATACATACATAAGACAGATTTGTAAATGAGGCCTTGCTCTCTGTAAGTTTTTCAAATGTAAAAGAAGTATAGAAATGCTGCTAAAATTAAATGAATTCTTGCTCACAAAATGGAAGATAATGCTTTTGATTTTTTTATGTTTAGCTAGACGCCATGTCCTGATGTATGTTGCAGTCATTGGTCTTCCTGTATTCTGTTCAGTTTACTTGCTGCCTCTGTCAGTTTTTTCTCCTTAATTAATGACTGTAATTTGGTGTACTGTATATACTCATCTGCTTTCCTTTGTTCCTGCAGCATCACATTAGGTTTCAAGTTAGTTTTTACTACTGTTTCATTTTGATCTCTATATGTAGGACCCTTGTAGACTGTTTTATGGACTGCTTAATTTTCAGTTTATAATCACTGCCTGTTTTTGACTAAAGATTTTAATTTTTGACTTTTACCAAGTCTCCGTTTGTCCTGCATCTTGGATATTTGCACCTGATCCAGCCCTAACTATAAGCTTGATCATAAAGGAAAGTTTTAAGCCTAATCTTGAAAATAGAGAGGGTGTCTGTCTCCCGAATCCAAGCTGGGAGCTGGTCCCACAGATAGAGGGGCCTGAAAGCTGAAGGCTCTGCCTCCCATTCTACTTTTAAGTATCCGTAGGAACCACAAGTAAGCCAGCAGTCTGAGAACGAAGTGCTCTATTGGGGTGATATGGTACTATGAGGTCTTTGAGATAAGATGGGGCCTGATTATTCAAGACCTTGTATGTTAGGAGAAGGATTTTAAATTCTACTCTAGATTTAACAGGGAGCCAATGAAGAGAAGCCAATATGGGAGAAATATGCTCTCTCTTCTAGTCCTGTCAGTCTCTAGCTGCAGCATTTTGGATCAGCTGAAGGCTTTCAGGGAGTTTTCAGGACAGCCTGATAATAATAATTACAGTAGTCCAGCCTAAAGTACATGCATGGTACATCAATCAGTGCTAACCCCAGAAAGCAGATGCCCCTACATATCTGTTTAATATGTGCATTGAAGGACATATCCTGGTCAAAAATGACTCCAAGATTTCTCACAGTGTTACTGGAGGCCAAAGTAATGCCATCCAGAGTAAGTATCTGGTTTGACACTGTGCTTCTAAGATTTGTGGGGCCGAGTACAAGAACTTCAGTTTGATCTGAATTTAGAAGCAGGAAATCAGAGGTCATCCAGGCCTTTATGTCTTTAAGACATTCCTGCAGTTTAACTAATTGATGTGTGTCATCTGGCTTCATGGATAGATAAAGCTGAGTATCATCTGCATAACAATGAAATTGATGCAATGCTTTCTAATAATACTGCCTAAGGGAAGCATGTACAATGTAAATAAAATTGGACCTAGCACAGAACCCTGTGGAACTCCATAATTAACCTTAGTGTGTGAAGAAGACTCCCCATTTACATGAACAAATTTAGCAAATTGCAGTCTAATTGATAAATATGATTCAAACCACTGCCAGCGCAGTACTTTTAATACCTATGACGTGCTCTGAATCTCTGTAATAAAATGCTATGGTCAACAGTTTCTAATAGCTGCATTAAGGACTAGCAGGACAAGTAACAGATAAGAGTCCACTGTCAGAGGCTGTAAGAAGATCATTTGTAACCTTCACTAATGCTGTTTCTGTACTGTGATGAATTCTGAAACCTGACTGAAACTCTTCAAATAAACCGTTCCTCTGCAGATGATCAGTTAGCTGTTTTACAACTACTCTTTCAAGGGTTTTGGAGAGAAAAGGAAGGTTGGAGATTGGCCTATAATTAGCTAAGACAGCTGGGTCAGTGATGGCTTTTTAAGTAGCGGTTTCAATTACTGCCACCTTTAAAGCCTATGGTACATAGTCAATTAATAAAGATACAGTGGGTACTGAAAGTATTCAGACCCCTTTAAATTTTTCACTCTTTGTTTCATTGCAGCCATTTGCTAAAACCAAAAAAGTTCATTTTATTTCTCATTAATGTACACTCAGCACCCCATCTTGACAGAAAAAAACAGAAATATATTGAAAAAGAAAAACTGAAATATTACATGGTCATAAGTATTCAGACCCTTTACTGTGACACTCATATTTAACTCCCATGCTGCCCTTTTTTTTTTTTGATTTTAGCAAATGGCTGCAATGAAACAAAGAGTGAAACATTTAAAGGGGTCTGAATACCCACTGTAGATTGATCATATTTAAGATTAAAGCATTAATTAATGGTAGGACTTCTTTGAGTAGTCTTGTAGGAATGGGGTCTAATAGACACATTGATGGTTTGGAGGAAGTAATCATTGAAGTTAACTCAGAAAGATCAGTTGGAGAGAAAGAGTCTAAATAAATATTAGTAGTATTGAAAGTACCTGTACATAAAGATATGTCTGTGAGGTGGAATCTTTTCTCTAATGGTTAAATTTTTATTTGTGAAGAAAGTCATTAGTAGTTAAGTTTCATGACCGCTCTGTGTATACAGTACACAGCGATGGTGGAGAGTTTTGGTAGTCATTGTGCTAACATACCTGCTAACGTTTCCTTGTTCCACTGTGAGCATTAATCACGATGTTCAACATTTGCTCCACATGACTTTTCTCCCAGGTCATTTGCACCCCAACTTGGAGCACACAGCCCACAGTTTGAGAAACACTGCCCTAAAGCAAGCACTTGGTAACAGTGGGAAGGAAAAATCTTCCTTTTAACAGGAAGAAACCTCCAGCAGAACCAGGCTCAGGGAGGGGCAGTCATCTGACTGATTGGGGGTGAGGGGAGGGAGACAGAACAAAAGACACACTGTGGAAGAGAGCCAGAGAGTCAAGGAAATTCAGTTTATACAGTGACTTCATAGTCATAATTATCCCAACAGTGTGCCACTGTACTTAAAGGATGTCTTTTTAATCATTGAATTATTACCTTTTAAACATATATGAGGTCAAGTTTTAGAGTTCTATATTTCAAAGCAGGCACTATGAAGGGTCATCATATTGGCATTAAGACTAACACAATAACACAATTAATTAAATAATAATAAAATATCAATAAATAACACACTGCCTGGCCAAAAACAAAGTCGCCACCTGGATTTAACTAAGCAAATAGGTATGGCAGTAAGTTATTTAACCCCAGCTGGTGCAATGAGTTGCTTCTCATTTCTTAAACAACCACGTCCAAAGACACGTCGCGTGGTCGTGGAAAGAGATGTCAGTCTGTTTGAGAAGGGTCAAATTATTGGCATGCATCAACCAGAGAAAACATCTAAGGAGACTGCAGAAACTACTGTCCAACGCATTATTGAAAACTGGAAGGATAGTGGGGACCCATCGTCGTGATCGTGATCAGATTGAACATTTGGTGAAATCAAAAGGAAGAAAAACAACAGTAGCACTCAGGGCTATGTTTAATAGTGAACGTAATAGCATTTCCACACGCACAATGAGAAGGTTCAGCAACATTATGTGCTCAAAGAATGAGGTCAGCTGACTACCTGTATATACTCAATAACCAGGTTATTCCATCAATGGATTTTTTCTTCCCTGATGGCACGGGCATATTCCAAGATGATGATGCCAGGATTCATGGGGCTCAAATTGTGAAAGAGTGGTTCTGGGAGCATGAGACATCATTTTCACACATGGATTGGCCACCACAGAGTCCAGACCTCAACCCCATTAAGAATGATTGGGATGTGTTGGAGAAGGCTTGGCGCAGTTGTCAGAATCTGCCATCATCACTGCAAGATCTTGGTGAAAAATTAATGCAGCACTGGATGGAAATAAATCATGTGACATTACAGAAGCTTATCGAAACAATGCCACAGCGAATGCATGCAAATGCATGCCGTAATCAGAGCTAAAGGCGGTCCAACGAAATATTAGCGTGTGACCTTTTTTTGGTGGCCAGGCAGTGTATTTAAATATTTGGACATTGTTAGGCCTGCCGCAGGCTGGCAACCTGTACAGGGTGTACCCTGCCTCTTGCCCTATGATAGCTGGGATAGGCTCCAGCCCCCATGACCCTGAACAGGAAAAGCGGAAGAGAAAGGATGGATGAATGGACATTTGTGATATTTACAGTATCAGTCAAATGTTTGGACACAGTCACCCATTCATATGAATGAGTAAGTGTGTTGAAACCTTTGACTGATACTTTATATTAGAAAATCTGTAGAAAAATATGCTGTTATGCTATTCATAATACTGTTAATTAAATTCAAGTTTAACTTTTAGTTCTTTTTGCATATTAATTCAACTCAAATGGAGGCGGTGATCGTAACTGTACAAAAACATACCAAAGCAATTACATGCATTATTGCTCTGTCATCATGAATAATGAGCCCAACCCTGTGTTATCAGAGCACGTCATTTTTCTTCCAAGTCTCGTCAAGAAGAAAATGACCTCACAATGTTAAGATTTTTTTTTCTTTTTTTTCTTTTTTTTGTTTCTCTGTTTGTCCATTTTTTTTCTTTTATAATTGAAACTGCTTCCAAAAATACTCTCCTTCACAAACTATAATACTGACAATCCGGGGCATTATTGTATGTTGCACTAGGAGCTTTGGGTAGTGACTGAAGCAATTCAGACTTCAAAAGTATTCAATATTGCACTTGCTGAATCTTACAAATACCTATAAAATTGTATTAAAAGTAGATTTTTTTATTTCATATTCAATATCAGTCCATTCATTTTATGACCACCTATTCAATCAAAGTTTTGGTGAGGCTGGGTTCTCTTCTTGGATCTTTGAGTGAAAGGTAAGGTACACCCTGGGCAGGTCTCCTGTCCATACTAGTTGTAGTCAACATTTGGCTCAAAAATATAAATGCAAACCAAAATCAAACTAGGCTCCTTGCATGAAAATGAAAACATTCGTGTCTCTGAAATAAGCATAGCTGTTCACGTTCATCATTAAAGTTTTATTTGTTCAGGGAATTGTGAAATTCACATTGTGTAGCTAAACCCAGACAGTGTGATAAGACTGTTTCATTTCTTTGCCCTATGACAGCTGAGATAAAAATGTATTATGACATACTTACTGTTCGAAAACCTATTGTAAAAATGAATTCCATGTGCAGTGTGGTCACACCCATTGTGGTCACGTCCATCATGAGAGGTCGTCATCAGTCGCCCCGCAGAAAGCAGTTTTATTTCAGCATAATCCGTGCTAACATCCACCACAAAAGGCATTAAATACATAAAGAGAGTGTTTGAGCTATATTATTAGCAGAAAACTCAAAGTCATGACAGACCTTTTTCCTCTTGTTTTCACAGCTTGAACAGGCTCCAGTAACCATCAAGGTCGAAGACATCCAGAAAAGACTGGGACTGGGAGAAAAGGCCTGCCTGACCTGAATCTGAATGGTGCTTTGTTATTGGACTTCTGTGTCTGCAGTGATGTGGACGCTTCACTGGTCTGTCGTGGTAAAGAGGGAGCTGAGTGTGAAAGCAAAACTGTCGATTTCCTGCTCAATCTACTTCCCTACCCTCACTTATGATCATGAGCTTTGGGTACTGACTGAAAGAATTAGATTGCGGATACAAGTGGCAGAAATGAGCTTCCTCTGAAGGGTGGCTGGCCTCTCCCTTAGAGATAGGGTGAGGGGTGCAGCTATTTGGGAGAGGCTCAAAGTAGAGCCGCTGCTCCTCCACATCGAAAGGAGCCAGTTGAGGTGGTTTGGGCATCTGACTAGGATGCCTCTTTTGCACCCCTTGGGTGAGGTGTTTCTGGCATGTGCTACCGGGAGGAGGCCCCCGGGGCAGACCCAGGACACGCTGGAGAGATTATATCTCTCAGCTGGCCTGGGAACACCTTGGGGTCCCTCCGGATGAGCTGGTGGAGGTTGCTGGGGAGAGGTAGGTCTGGGCTTCTCTGCTTAAGCTTCTGCCCCCATGACCCAGACCCGGATAAGCAGAAGAAAATGGATGGATGGATGGATGGATGGATGGATGGACAGCACCAGGCCCTAAAATGAGTTACACTTACTAAAGACTGGCAGCATGAATGAACACGATCAGCAGGACCCTAATACGCTTCATCAGGAATTCAGTGGGGATGTAGGGAACAATACCCGAGAACGCTAGAACCTTAAGCTGACTACATAAATCACGTGCGGGATTTATCAAGCTCTGTCTCAGCTGCTGTTCTGCATGGGCCAGAACCCCCTCAGTCATTAACAAGACTGGCTATGGATGGATGGAGTGGGGCAAATATTAGCAATCTCCTCTACATGGATGACATCAAGCTATATGCCAGGACTGAACAAGATATCAATTCACTGATCCACACCACTAGGATCTACACCAACAACATCGGAATGTCATTCGGACTGGAGAAGTGTTGTAACCAAGAGATGGAAGGTAGTAATACGGGGACTGCACTACCAGAAGGCAACATTGCAGACATTGAGGACAGCTACAAGCACCTTAGAATCCAACAGGCAAATGGGAACCATGAAGAGGCCGCTAGGAAAAGAGTGTAAGGCCAGTCCTGAGGAGTCAGCTGAATGGGAAGAACAAGATCCAGACAATCAAAATCCAATAATCAGATAACCTGTGTACAGATGCCCTGGAGACAATCCAGCACATAACAGCAGGGTGCAAGATGCTAGTAGGCAGGGAATACATGGCTGGCATAGTATTCAGGAACATGTGTGCTGAGTATGGCCTGAAAGTCCTGAGGTCAAAGTGGGATACATCCCCAAAGGTGGTTGAGAATGACCGAGGCAAAATCCTGTGGGATTTCAAGACACAGACGGACAAATTGGTGATGGCTAACCAACCAGATATAGTGTTAGTGGACAAGCACAGGAACACGTAGTGATAGATGTAGCAATACCAGGTGAGAGCAACATCTGGCAGTTTTGTTTGTTTGTGTGTTTTCTTTGAGTCCAGAACTTGAACGAGGGCGTTTTTGTTATCCAGTTTAGGGTCACGGGGTTTGGAGCCTAGCCCAGCTGCCACAGGGCAAAGACAGGGTGCACTCTGGACAGGTTGGCAATTTATCGAAGGGCTAACACAATATATGTGCTATGAAATCCAATGAAATAAATAATAATTTTAATAATTACATTCATACAGAGGTAATCTATGGAAACACTAGTTTACCCATTCTCTGAAACATTTCTGTAAAATGAACATCAGGTGGAAAATGAATTAACTGACTCTTCAGGTGACACCGTAGTGTCACACTCCTAAATGAAACTTCTGTGGATGAAGAAACTGCCGCATACCAACCTGGAAAATGTCTAATGAATACAAGACCACTATGTGCAATGACAAACCTTTTAATATGCTAATTAAAAGCACACACTAAGTCTCAAGAACTTGGGGGGAAAAGAAGGTGATTGGACTTCTTAATATTTTAAAGACATTTCACATCTTATCCAAGAGGCTTCTTCAGTTCTAAAACACATTTAGTATTATCGCTCCCCTTTGTTTCTGAGAACGTCACTTCAAAAGAAGAGTGTATGATGGGTCAGGGTGGAGAAAAAGCTTTCAGGGACCTTTTGATTTCAAGTCCAGTTCTGAAATAGCAAAAACTACAATGATGTATTAACTGGACATGTTGATTGTTTGTGCACCACTAAGTACAGGTTAGGTAGGTGATGCAGCTTGAAGCATTAAGGATGAACCAACATGTCATTTAGTGCTTCTCTTTACTCCTCTGAAATCTGTGCTCTTTCTATTGATAGACAACAGCAAACAATGTAAAACCTATTAATAAATCAATAACAGAAAGACTGTGTTGAAGGTAAGTAGAGCGCTTACACACCATCTTCAAGCTTAATGCTCCTAAATTTGCAGCTGCAAAGCTCTCTGAGCCATCTTCAGCTTGAGACAGGGCGCACACTCAATGCAGCCTGAGCCAAAACCTGGTTATAAATTGTTCAGCACATATACACATACACATATATTTGTGTGCTCTTTCCCCAATCAAAAAACGTAATTATTTAATGTTTCCATTTAACTTGTCCTCTTTGGACATGCAGTACACAGTACTCTGGTACAGGGCGAACATGTGGACTCCCACAGCAAACATGCTCTTTACAAATTCCCCCCATTTCCCTTTTATTGTTAATATAGAACAATAGGGAAAGAGAAGAAATATAAAATATATAAAAATAAACTAATATTATGACAATATTATAGCAGCATTATAATAAATTATTAGAGAAGAACAAAAATAGCATTAAAGGTATTTGGAGTGTGTTAAACAGTACTGTTGGAAATAGATCAAGTAATGCAGCTTATCCTGAATATTTTGTTGAAATGACAAAATCATAAAAGACATGAAATAATATAGTTAGTGGTTTTAAAAGAAACCCTCATTCTATCTTTCTTAGAGTCGCAGAAGGAAAGGAAATCATAGAAACTGTAAAAAAAAATTTTAAAAAAAAAGAAAAGTACAAAATCAGCTGACTGGAATGATATTGGTATGACAGTAGTAAAAAGAACTATTGAAGAAAATGAAAAAACACTCGCACACATCTGTAACTTGTCTTTTCAAACCAGTACCTTTCCAAACCAAATGAAAAAAGCAAAAGTATTACCTGTATATAAATCAGGTGACAGACACCATTTTACAAATTACAGGCCTGTTTCTCTGCTCTCTCACTTCCATCCTCCGCAGAGTGAACCCACAGAAATCTTCAGGTCCACATGAGTTAAACGTCAGAGTACTGCGGGAATGTGCCAGTCAGCTTGGAGGTGTCATGACTCAACTCTTCCAGCAGCTTCTGGACACTGGCTTTGTCCCACGTGCATGGAAGGAATCTACCATCATACCCATACCCAAAATCATGAAAGCTATGGCCCCCAAAGACTACAGACCAGTGGCACTGACATCTATCCTTTGCAAACGCATGGAGCGGGTGGTGTGTGACCTGTTAACATCATTGACTGCAGACAACATGGACCCATTCCACTTTGCTTACAGAGATAAACGTGGCGTTGAGGATGCATGCTTTAAACTTCAGACACTTTAACTACAAATCTGGACCACCCTCCACTCATGTACTGGGATTTTATTTGTGGATTTCTCCTCTGCTTTTAACACAGTCAGTGTAAACACTCTGCTCAACTGACTCACTGAACCACCAACCAGCTGTGCACTGGTTAAATGGATCAGAGGGTTTTTACAGGACAGGCCACAACATGTAACAGTTAATGGTAACAAATCCACTAACACTGTTGTAAACACAGGGCTTCCACAGGGCTGTGTTTTATCTCCCATTTTATTTTCTGTATACACGAACAATATCAACATGTACCATGGATAATATGGCACTTCTCCAATATGCAGATGATATGGCTTTGGTGGCTCATGTGACTGATTCAAACAGCTTAGCAGCGTATCGTCAGCAGGTGGACACACTCGTCACTTTCATTGATGAGATCTCCTTAGAGCTGAACGTTTCAAAAAGGAAGGAGCAGTGCCGCTGTAGGAGAGCGACACCTGATGATGCCGTCTCAGCATTACTTCAGCCACTGGAGATTAAAGGGCAGCTGGTGGAGCAAGTAGATGCCTTTAGGTATCTGGGACGTGAGATAGACAGAACACTGTCCTTTTCTATGCACCGTGATTATGTCTACAAAAAGGCACAGCAGCGCCTTTGTTTGCTGAGAAAACTCAGGAGTTTTAATGTAAGCAAAAATATTTTAACAATTGCTTATAGGACACTTATCGAGTCAGTTTTTACCTATAACATCACATCTTGGTACACCTTTCTCTCTGCTAAGAATAAATCAAAATTGTCATGGGTCATCAGACAGGGAAATAAAATAACTGGCATCACACAACCATCACTGTCAGTCTTCACATTCAAACAGTTAGACACAAAGCTAACACTATCATACACGACTCTTCACACCCGCTGCACAGCTCGTTTCAACTTCTTCCATCAGGTCGTCGCTACAGAGTCCCTGCAGCTAGGAATAATTTTATTTGGAAATCATTTATGTCAACTGCTGTCAACATTATTAATAATTCAAAGTAAGCATAACTTTTAACAATGTTCTGATCTTGCTGTGTGATTCGTATATGGTGTGTTTTATGTTGTTTATTGTATATACTGTATGCTGAGAGCCACGTTTAAGATAAATTTCCACTGCTTTGCAATGGGCAATAAAGTTTTTCTGATTCTGATCACTTCAGATGCAGCCCCAATCTATCTGTCAATCTCCGCTCCCTTCTCCCATCATTCGTGAACTCGTGACCCTCATACTTAAAATTCTCCAGCTGGTCAGCAACTTGTCCCTGAGACGGAGTCCTCTGGCTGAGGATCATAGCCTAAGACTTAGAGGTGCGAGTTCTCATACCGGCCACCAGACGCTCTCCCTCAAGCTCCCTTCCCAGGCCTGGCTCCAGGGTGGGGTCCTGGTAACCCTATCCCAGGAAGGGTGAAGGGTTTATTTGGTGTATCTTCCATAGGGGTCATTGGAATTGCTCTTTGTGTGTCCAATCACCCAGGACCAATTTGCCATGGGAGACCCTACAACCAGGCAACACACAAGCAAAGCACCCAGACAACATAGCTCCTGGGATCACTGGGACACACAAACCCCTCCATCACAACAAGGTAGCGATTCACAGAGGAGCCTGAGCCAATTTCTCCTAAATTGGTCAATGTTTCTGCGTTAGATCCATTTAAACATCAGACCTCAGGCCTCAGACTAATCCCATCATCAGGTGTTAATTCTCATACTGGCCGCTTCACACTCGGCTGCAAACTGTTCCACTGACAGACCCTCCTTTCCAGCACCGTGGCATAGACCTTACTGGGGAGGCTGAGGACTGTGATTCCCAATAGTTGGAGCACACCCTGCAGTCCTCCTTCTTAAAGAGAGCCTCAGTTGAAGTCAGCAGGGCCCCACCCACACTACAAACCATGTGAGTAGAGCACCACTTTCCTTTCCTGAGTCACCTGACGGTTTGCCAGAATTGCTTTGAGGCTGTCCAAAAGTCTTTTTCCACCAAACTCCTCCCACACCTGAGTTTTTGCTTTGGCCACCGCTCAAGCTTGGCCTGCCGGTACCCATCAGCTGCCTCCAGAGTCCCACAGGCCAACCAAGGCCAATAGGACTCCTTCAGCTTGATGGCTCCCTTCACCTCCGGTGACCACTATCTGGCTTGGGGATGACCACCACGACAGGCACCAACCATCTTGCAGCCGGAGCTCAGTGGAGCAACAATGGAGGTGCGGAACATGGTCCATTTGGTCCCAGTGTCCTTAGCCTCCCTCAGAATGCTATCAAAGTTCTGCTTGAGGTGGGAGTTAGAATCTTGCAGACTGGGGCCTCTGCCAGGGTCTGTTCAGCATCCTCCCCCACCACCTAATCCAACTCACCACCAGGTGGTTATCAGTTGACAGCTCAGCAACTTTCTTCAACTGAGTGTCCAGAACGTACAGCCACAGATCTGATGATACAGTTACAAAATTGATCGATCATTGACCTGTGACCTAGGGTGTCCTGGTGCCTTGTGCACTTGTGGACATCCTTATGTTTGTGATGGATAACTGTGATTTGCACAGAAGTCCTATAAGAAAACATCATTTGAGTTCAGAACAGGCAGGCCGTTCCTCCCAATATCGCCCCTCCAGGTCTCAACCTGTCAATGCCCACATGAGCATTGAAGTCTCCCAGGAGAACAATTAAGTCACGTGTCCTTGAGCACTCCACCCAGCAACTCCAAAAAGGGTGGGTACTCTGAAATGTCATTTGGTACATAAGCATAAACAACAGCCTGAAGGCACAAAAAAGCAACCCTTTTTCATCCACCGGTGAAAAAATCAACAAACATATACAGCAGTAAGTCAAGGGGATACAAGAATACCCACCCCAGCATGCCACCTCTCACCGAGGGCAATTCCATATTGGAAGAGTCCAGCCCCTCTCCAGGAGACTGGTTCCAGAGCCCAGGCCATGCACAGAGGTGACAGGATTCTAGCCAGAAAAAATTTTCAACCCAGCACATTTACCGGGGGGGGGGGGGGCATTGGCAAGCTAATGCTAATTAGTTCAGGCAGAACTCAAATAATTTTTTTGCATATAAACCAGAAGAGTTACACTTATATATCATGCATTCAACACGTCCCAGAGCGCCGTTTTTCTTGCACTAGTGGGTTTGCAGAAATCACGTGAAAAGTGTACAGAACCAAAACATTATAATCCAGATGCTGAGACTGAGAGGTTATAGATTGCGCATGCACATTAAGAACAAAACTGGCCGTGCCTGGTGGAAGATGGCAAATTGCTGTGAAATAATACTGTAGTGCAGCACCCTAGTGAGAGAAAAAATGAGAGTATAGTATTGGCAATGGGGTGGAGTGCGTGGGGTGCGCACCCACTTGGGAATTGCAGTGAGTCTGACTATATCCAGCCAGTATCTCTTAACCTCATGCACTAGCCCAAGTTCCTTCCCCCCAGAGAGATGACATTCCATGTCCAGATAGCCAGTCTCGATAGCTGGGAATCGGGCCGAGCAGGGCCTCCGCCCTTGGCCATTGCCTGACACACATTGTCACCCAACCCCGAAGACACCTCCTGCAGGTGGTCGGCTTACAGGAGGGTGGGCCCATGTCTTCTCTTCAGGCTATGCCCACCAGGCACCCACAGGCTAATGCCCGGCCACCAGACGCTCTCCCTCAAGCTCCCTCCCGAGAGCCTGGCTCCAGGGTGGGGTCCTGCTAACCCCTGTCCCAGGAAGGATGAACAGTTTATTTGGTGTATCTTCCATAGGGATCAATGGAAAGTGCTCTTTGTGTGACCCAGATCACCCAGGACCAATTTGCCATGGGAGACCCTACCAGGGGGCAAAGCACCCACACAACATAGCTCCTGGGATCACAGGGACACACAAACCCCTCCATCAGCGATAGCGATTCATAGGAGGAGCCTGAGCCAATTTATCCCAAATTGTTCAATGTTTCTGCATTAGATCCAGTGTCAGCCAGTTCCATGATGTTCATAAACCAGGAACTTGCTTCCTGTGTTTACCAGCCTGAAAAATCCCAGACTGCTGATGTTCTTCTGCTGTCTGATTTAAAGACTGATACTGTGGCTGAGCCTGTTCCTTCAAAGACTGTATTAGTTTTGCAGTCTGCACCTCCAAAGACTGTTATTGTTGCTTCCTCAGTGCTGTAGCATCCTGCATCCAGACCTGCAGCTTGGGTGAGAGTGGCTGAGGGTCCAGCCCATCCCTGCACCCATCCCTGTTCCCAGGGTGGAGATGTCTAGGGTTCAGCCTATTCCTGTACCCATTTCTGTTTCCATGATGAGGTCAGGGTCATCTCCCAGTCTCAGCGTTCGCCTCAGGGATCAGTAGTCATCCCTGCTGAGCAGCCCAAGTCGTCAGATGAGGCAGCGGTGCCACCCTGCTGGAGCAGCCCAGGTTGTCGGAGAAGGCAGCTTGAGGAGTCTCCTGAGCTCACCAAAGTGCCCTGGGCTGGAGCTGCAGGAGCCCCCATTGCCAGGGGGAGATGGTTGTGAGCTCTGCACAGTCTCAACCACTGTGTCTCTTTGGGGTCCCTGAATCATTCATTTTTACCAACACCTTGCCAGGACACCTAGGACTTTCCTTCATCTTTGGTGCCCCATCCAGTCTCCAGAGGGTCTTCTTAGTTTGGCAGGCCAATTAGACCGTTTTGCATTTGCTGTTGGCCTTCCGGCCAGCCTCCAGTGTTGCTCTGTCTCTGCTTCTGGCCTCCTGGCCAGCCTCCTGAACTGCGAAGCTCCCTTTTCCTTTTGTGTTGGATTTTCTTCTATTTCCCTTATCTGTGATTAGTTACAGCTGCTCTGCCACCTGTTCCCTCATTATCCTGTGTGCATTTATTCTCCAGGAGTCCCTCGGTTCTTTGTTGCATGCTCTGTCATGGCTGTGTCCCTCTGCTTTGTGTGTTCCATTAGAAGAGAAAGTAGTTTCTGATTACCTGTTCCAAACAATATTTTGTATGTTGACTCATTTTTGGAGTCTTTCATCCTTTGTCCTTCATCTTGACTGAAAAACCCTAACACTTTAGAGTTACCTAAGCTATTTTATTTTACTGTTAATTTTATTTATGTTGTTTGTGATTTGTTTGTCCTTACTGCACCTCTGAATTTAAGTACATGTTTAGATGTTGAAAATATCATTAATTCCATTGCCTTGTATGTACATGATTGATTTAAAAAAGAAAAGATAACAAAATACCATTGTGCATTGTAACTGGACAGGATGCCACACAATACCACAGAGAGCCAACACCAAGTGAGAGTGTCACTCAGGGTTTTCAAAGGCATAAAGGATGGATGACCTCTGAATGACCTCTAATTTCTTGCTTCTGAATTCAGATTAAACCAAGGTTATTGTACTCAGCCCTACAAAACTTAGAAACATGGTGTCTAACCAGATACTTACTCTGGATGGCTTGGGCCTCCAGTAACACTGTGAGGACTCTTGGAGTCATTTTTGACCAGGATATATCCTTCAATGCACATATTAAACAAATATGTAGGACTGCTTTCTTGCATTTGTGCAATGTCTCTAAAATTAGAAACATCCTTTCTCAGAGTTATGCTGAAAAACTAATTCATGCATTTATTGTCTTGGACTATTGTAACTCATTACTATCAGGCTGTCCTAAAAGCTCCCTGAAAAGCCTTCAGCTGATTCAAAATGCTGCAGCTAGAGTACTGACAGGGACTAGAAAGAGAGAGCATATTTCTCCCATATTGGCTTCTCTTCATTGGCTCCCTCTTAAATCCAGAATCAAATTTAAAACCCTTCTCCTAACATACAAGGCCTTGAATAATCAGGCCCCATCTTATTTTAAAGACCTCACAGGAATAGAGCACTTTGCTTGTGGTTCCTAGGGTATTTAAAAGTAGAATGAGAGTGCAGAGCCTTCAGCTTTCAGGCCCCATCTCCTGTGGAACCAGCTCCCAGTTTGGATTTGGGAGACAGACACTCTCTCTATTTTTAAGATAAGGTTAAAACCTTTCTTTTTGATAAAGCTAGTTAGGGCTGGATCACGTCATCCTGAACCCTCCCTCAGTAAAACTGTAATAGTCCTAGGCTGCTGGGAGCTTCCCATGATGCACTGAGTGTTTCTTCCTCATTTACTCTCTTTTCTGTATTTAATTCATTTTAATCTCTGGCTCTCTTCCACAGCATGTCTTGTATCCTGTCTCCCTCACCCTGAATCAGTCACGGCAGATGGCTGCCTGGTGCTGCCAGAGTTTTTGTCCTGTTAAAAGGGAGTTCTTCCTTCCTACTATTGCCAAGTGCTTGCTTACTGGGGGGATTGTCTGATTGTTGGGGTTTTCTCTCGTATCACTGTACGGTCTTTACCTTAAAATATAAAGCATCTTGAGGCAACTTGTTGTGATTTGGAGCAATATAAATAAATATATATATAAATAAAACTGAATTGAACTGAATTGTTTCTGTGCACACTTACCTGTTCTTCTTACCTCTAAGCCCCTCCACTATGCCACGCCAGTCCAATGTTTTCAGAAGTTGCAGTCTGCCTAGTGTTGTTTTGAGCTCAGATGAATTTATAACGGTCATCTCAGTTACTTTGATCAAGCTGTGCATTATACACATGTTCACACAAGAAGTGCTGTTAAAAAAATGTGTTTGAAACTCTGTTAAAAACAATAAAACTAGACAAGAAGCCACTGTACTGCTGTGCACTGCCATCTAAAGCTCAAGTTTTACATGAGTCATCCAGTATAACAAATAGCTGGCCAGCTCAGTGGTGTATCAGCCACTTTGAAGCAAGAAGGTTCTACATTTGAACCTGCCCAAAGCTATGTTTGTCAGGTGAAGTGGCTTTTTTGATGTAACAATCTAGCAATTTGTCTCAGTATTAGCATGCAACCAACCTCTCACCCAGTGTGTTTTATAAAAAAAAAGTTATCTGCTGCACTACATTGGGAATGCAAGAAGCACTAGTGGCACTGATCCCTACAGAGCACAATATGTAAAGTACTCTCTAAGTAAACTTTGTATGATCTAAATCACTATAGTTTAGTGAAGATAACATCTTGTACAACTATGCTACTGAAAATTTATAGTGAAATGCCCATAGTCATGATCTATGATAATAACCATTAATACATAAATAAAAAATACTAAGTAGAGTACACTGAAAAATAAATTTGAGTTAAGATAGATTTAAGCTGATTTAATAAAGTATGGTACATTGACATACATGGCTACACTGTGTTGAGTTAAAGGACTGGGTCTTTCAGTCTGGATACATGATGGCTGCAGTGGCTGAGCAGGTAAGTTTCATGCTGTGGTCACAGTAACAGCTGCAGTTTCATTAAAATGGATAATTTCTTTCCAGAACAAATGGTTCCCTGAGCTTGAATTTACCAGATTTAATTACCTAGTTGGAGTGAAATAGTTTGCTTTAATCGCCATAGAACATTATTACTAGTAAATACACTCAAACACTTTGCTAGTACCAGGTTGGACCAGTTCATTTGCCCTCAGCCTTAATTCTTCATAGTACAGATTCAACAAGGTGCTGGGAACATTCCTCAGAGATTTTGGTTCATATTGACATGTTAACATCACACAGTTGCTGTGGTGAACTTATTTTCATGTTCAAGAAACCACATTGAGATGGTTTGAACTCTGACATGGTGTGTTATCCTGCTGAAATCAGCCATCAGAAGATAGGTAAACCCTGATATTAAGCAGCTGGCCAGGTGTGCCCAATAAAGTGGTTGGTGAGTGTATATTCTTGGGCTCAAATGATCATATAGATTTTATTTATTACATTAATAAATGTATGAATTTGTATTGATCTGTTTATTTTGTTCCATTAAGATTTTTTAAGTAATTTTAAAAAAAACCACAAACAATAATGAAGAAATTGTTTGGAATGGCAGTAGCTCTCCACCAGAGTAGAGAAAACAGATCTGCTTATGCAGATGTTAAGGATGCATACAGATCCTCTCTCTGCCACCCACTTGGTAGTTCAAATTACAGCTGCACCTCCTCTAGTCAAAAGATAGCATGTGACCATGAGGATGGTAAGGAGATGGTCAGAGGATGCATTTTTGGCTCTGCAGGGATATTTTGAGGTGAATGACTTGTTAACACTCTTTGAGTCACAGGGACAGGATGTTTATGTGGTCACAGAATTAATCATGGACTACATAAATTTCTTCACTGATTCTCATAATTCCAGCAGAGACTGTCAAGTGCTATCCAAGCCATGGGTAACAAAGGACATCAACGCACCCCTCAACAGGAAGAAGAGAGCCTTGAGGGCAAACAGTTCAACATGAACTAAAGACCTCAATTAAGGAAGGCAAGGACAAATATAGGCAGAAGCTGGAGTGGAAACTCCAACAGAGCAACGTGAGGGAGGTCTGTAGTGGAGCTGGCCAGTGAACTAGTGCCTCTTTTCCACTAGTACCTACTGGGCTTGGCTCAACTCTGCTCTGTTTTGTTTGTTTTTCATTACAATTGAGTACCGCCTCAGCAAGGCAAACTGTAACAAAGGAACACTGACCAACAAAGAAACAAGGACATTGACCAGTTTTGTAATCTTCTCATGTAAGAACATTGTATTCTTGTAGGAAAACAGACTAACTACTACAGCAGGCTAGAAGAAACAGATTTGATCGGGCAAACATGGAACATTGGATGAATCCTGAAAAAAGCAGATAATTTCAATCAAATGGCTGAGGGACTGATTACAGCATCAATTTCAGATGGACCAATATGGCACATGGACAGTTTCCTGGACGGAGATTTAAGGGGGATATCTTTAGAGGACAATCAGACTTTCTGACCTTGTGAGAAAGTGTTGGAGCTTTTTCCTAGTAGATGGAGTCTGCCATTCAACCACCGTCCTGATCTGTTCCAGATCCATCTTCATCTGCCCTCCCTTGAAGACATAACCCAGGAAAATCACATTTCTCAGCATTGGCATACAAATGGTTCTCCAACAGTTGCTGCAGCACACTGCAAATGTGTTTATTGTGTTCCACTAGTAGTCCTGGAAAAAAAATCAGAATTTTTCTGAATCAAGATAGATGAATACAAAAATTTTCAAAAAGTCCTTTAATACACTCATTTACCAGATTTTGAAAAACAGTGGGAGCATTAGTAAGGCTGAAAGGCATTACTACATACTTAAAATGGCTTATAGGGGTATTGAACGTCATCTTCCATTTATCTTTCTCCCTTATTCTAGCCAACTGTTAGGCATTGTGAGATCCGGTTTAGTAAAGACTGTGGCCCCTGGAGCATCTCAAATGCAGAGCTTATCAGAGGTGATGAGTATTTGTTTATAACAGGGATTTGATTTATGACCACAATAATCTATGCATGGCTTGAGAGATTCATCTTTTTTAGCCACAAAAAAGATTCCTGAATCTACCAGAGATGATGAGGGCTGAATGATCCCTGCCCCCAGTTGCTCCCAAATATGTCTCCATGGACTCCTTCTCCAGCCAGGAGAGATTATAGAGATGGCTAGTGGGTAGGGAAGCCTCAGGGAGGAGTTCAATGGTGCAGTTGTATGGTCTTTTGGGAGGAAGAAGAGCCTTGTCCTTGCTGAATATTAGCTGGAGGTCATGATATTCCTGGGGTACTGAAGACAAATCCAGGGGAAAAGGAACTGTTGCAGAATGGGTAGAGTCAGACTGAAGTACTGCAGATTGCAGGCAATGGGATAAATAATACAAATTCCAACTCTCAATGCACTTCTCTGACTAAATTATGTGAGGATTCATTTGTTCATGATGGTTGCTAGACACTAAGACCTGGAAAGGGAAGGAATCCCGATTGTTGCAAATTACTGCTGGCAATGTTAAATGTGGTAGAGCAGATTGAGTCTTTTGGCCACATAGAGCAGTTACCAATAAAATCCCCTGACTGACCACAATAAAGACATTCCTTCGCCTCCACCGTTCCTCCAAAGTCAGCCTTGCTCTTCTGATTTGCAGGTGCCTCAGTGGAATTACCACCAGAAGAGCACGACAACCCAGAACTGGAAGGTGAGGTCACAAGCGGAAGGGCAAAGGAAGGAACCAGAAACTAAGCCACTGCAGCCTGACGAGACTTGGAGCTCTTTTCTAAGTATTGATCTCACAATCTGTTATCTATTTTTAAGACTAAAGCTTTAAACGTGGGAGTTTATCTCTAGAAACTAATTGATCTTTCATCTGGTCATGTAGCAAATTGAAAAGCACCATGCACGACATGCTCCTGCCAACCCATCTCAGCTGCCACAGTATGAACTCAATGACATATTCAGTAATACTCCTATTCCCCTACCTCAGATTTAAAAGTCTCTTAGTAGATCTGCCTTCAGAAAGCAGATGACCAAAAGTCTTTCTAAACTTGACAAGGAAATCTTCATAAGTGTAAGTCTCAATAGCATTAAACTAGAAAAAAGTGTTGCTGGTGGCAGTGTGGCTGGAGTGAGAAAGCCAGCAGCCGTGGTCATGGGAGAACTGGCCATAACTGCAGCATCAGGCTGCATGGGAGAAGCAGAGGGTAATTTTCATCTATTGATAAGAATAACTTTATTGATCCCAGAGGGAAATGTCATATGTCTGACATAGCTCATCTATTTGTATGAGAATTGAAAAGCATGATACTTTCTGTATCTCTCTGTTTTACAATGAAGAGAGAGGAGTCTTCCAGTACTGATGTTTTATTTGTTCCATAAAGATGTTATAAAAGTGGGTGATCAGAGTTGTTCAGGATGGCTTCTAACATCTTTAGTGTGTAATTTTAACCACTTCTCCCTGTGTGTCAGTCTGGCTCCAATTACAGAGGCAGCTTTCCTCACTAGTTTATCCAGTCTCCTTGCGTCCTTTTTTCTGATTCTGCCACCCAAGCAGACTGCAGCACATTTGCCACTACAGACTGATGGAATATACTTCAGAATTTTACTGATGGCAAGAGATCTTACTTTTCTTAATAAAATGAGATGGCTCTGCCCCTTTTTGTATAATTTGTCTGTATTCAGGGACCAGTCTAGTTTGATATCTAGGTGTAAACTTATATTTTGTTACCACCTTCTATGTCCACCCCACAAACTTTCACAGGTTGGAGAGGGGGCCTTAATCTTCATAAATCTACTATGATTTCCTTTGTCTTAGAGGTGTTCAATATGAGGTGGCTTTTGTGACTCCAGTCACTGAAGGAGATTAACCAGTTACCTATATTCAGATTCCTGTCCATTCCTGATACACGCCACAATGGCAGTGTCATCTCAGTATTTCTGGATGCAGCAGGACTCAGACAGGAATTGTATTTGAAGTCTGCTGTATACAATGTGAAAAGGAATGGAGCCAGTACAGTCCCCTGTGGAATCCCCATGCTGCTCATTAATGTCCCTGAAACACAGTTCCCGAACCTGAAAACTGTGACCTGTCAGTCAAGTAGTTTGTGATTCAGGAAACAAAGAAAGAATCTGCACTCATCTCTATGAGCTTGTCTTTGAGTATATTTGGTTGGATGGTATTGAATGCACTTGAAAAAAAAAATCAAAGAACATAACTCTCACATAAGCACCAGATGAGCTAGTGTTCAGTGAAGCATGTAGAGGACAACATCATTTACTCCAGTGTGTTGTTTGTGTGCAAACTGCAGGGGATCGAGTTTGTCTTTGACCTCAAGTCTCAGTAGCTGTAGAACCAGCTGTTCCAAGGTTTTTGTGATGTGCAATATAAGGGCCACTGTAGTCTATTAGTTCAGCTGCATACTTTATTTTTTATATCAGTATAACACAGGATGTCTTCCACAGTAGCTGCCACATTAGAGATGCAAGGAAATGGGGTATCAGTGGTGGAGAAGCACACTTGTGGTGAAGACTGAGTACCAGTGAAGATGAACCACATCCAGAGGAGAGTAAGGAGAAGAAGACTTAAGAGCAGCAGTGGAAGTGGGTGTGACCCCAGAGTCAAATCTATCGAAGAACTGATTGACTTCATCGGCTCTTTCCACATCACTCGTAAGGGGCTGCTGTTTCTTTTTGTAATAGCCAGAGATGGTATTGACTCCTCTCCACAGCTCACGAATGTTGCCGTTTTGTAGATTCCTTTCTATCTTCTTTTTGTATTCCACTGTTGCCATCTTCTTCAGCTCATGTTGCACCTGTTTGAGCCATTCTTTGTCACTGTCCCTGAAAGCTACCTTTTTATGGTTGAGGACTGCCTTTTTATCAGTTGTGATCCAGGGTTTGTTATTGTGGAAGCAGTGCACAGTTTTTGTAGGTATGACTGTCTCTACAGAAGTTGATGTATTCAGTAAAGCAATAAACCTGTCTGTCAGTGTCCACACTGTTCTCATCTATTTCCAGCAGCGCATTCCGGTCCGTGCATTCAAAGCAGTCCCTTACAGCCTCAGTAGAATCAGGTGTTCATTTCCTGACTGCGAGTTTAGTTGCAGGTTGTCTCTGCACACAGAGTTTGTAACATCTCTGCAGAAAAACCAAGTTGTGGTCTGATCTGCCAAGTGGTGGTAAGACAGTAGGTCTGTAAGCTTTGCTGACAGTGGTGTACAGCAGATAAAGGGTTTTATTTTCTCTGGTGGGAGAGTCAAAAAAAAATGTGTAAACCCAGTCAGTTGGGAGGAGAGAGAAACATGAATGAAGTCTTCTGAAATTATGAAGAGTGCCTCTGGATGTTTAATCTGTATCCTAGCAACAATTTCATGGAAAACTTCACATGGCATTTTGGCTGCTGCCTTGGGTGGAATGTACACAAGAATGTACCCCCACCTTTTTTCTAGCTTTAGCATTTCTGTCTGACCATTTGAGGGTACAAGGGTAGATCCACATTAGAGTATGAGATGTTTTGCTTCAACCACGTTTCAGTAAAACACATGAGACTGCACTCAGAGTATACTTTGAGTCTTCATCAATATCTCCAGCTCATCACTTGTGTTGGGCAGAGAGAAAGGCCTTATATCTCCACTTCCAAGCCTTCATCTTTGCACTAGCACGGCAACCACAAAAAAACCTCCATCCCAGCTGGAATAGGATGGTATCTTCCAGATTTGCTCCATTTCAATGAAAAAAGCTTTTCTCTTGAGTAAACTCTTCTCCCCACAGAAGTATCAATCAATGCTTGACAAAAAACAAACAAAAAAAATTAATAAAAAAAATACAGATCAGAGCTACCAAACTTTGCTGCTACCAGTTGAAGCGCATGTTCTAGAATAAATGATGAAGAATGGTAAATTGAATCCTTTGAAACATTTCATCAAAATGTTTGTTTATTAGTTATTAGCCTGCTCATGTTCTTTCAAAGTGGTGCCCTGTTCACCAGAGCTGCTCTGACCAGGTCTGCTCAGTCAGTTATGAAATGCTGTTCTTTGTCTTCCATGTATGTAACAGGACTCAGAGCCTTCCAAAAAGTTCAAATTTTGTCTCATCAGTCCACAGAATACCTCCCAAAAGTCTCAGGGATCATCAAGATGTTTTTTGGCAAATGTGAGACGAGCCTTTTTGTTCTTTTTGGCCAGCAGTGGATTTCTCCTTGGAGCCCTCCCATGGATGTCATGGTGAACACTGAGCTGAAGCTAAGGTCTGGTAATTTTGTTCCAAGTTTTCTCCATTTGAGGCATAACGGCACTCACTGTGGTTCACTGGAGCTCCACAAAGCCTTAGAAATGGCTTTGTAACCCTTTTCTGTGGCATTGATGTGTTCTGTTTCCCTAATAATTCTTCCTTTTTGAGATTTTAGCTGACTGTGCTTTGTCAGACAGGTTCTATTTAAGTGATTTCTTGATTCAACAGGTCTGGCAGTAATCAGGCCTGGGCGTGGCTAGTGAAATTGAACTCAGCTTTCCTAAAAAATGTGGTTAATCACATTTAATTCATGATTTAATAAGGAGTGGGACAATTACTTTTTCGCACAGGGTCAGGTAGGTTTGGATAACTTCTGCCCATTAATAAATTAAATCATAATTTAAAAACTGCATTTGTGGTTATCGTTTTCTAATATTAAAATTTGATTGCTGATCTGAAACATGTAAGTGTGACAAATACACAAGAAATAAGAAATCAGGAAGGGGGCAAATACTTTTTCGCAGCATTGTATATAAGGTGCAGAGTGAAATGGTTCTCCAGGCTTGAGTGTTTATTAAGCCCATCCCTTTTTATGTGTCACTGGTCTTTAAAAAGATAGCGAGACTAATTGCTGAATGTAAAATTTCCTACTGACCGCTGGTGTATGGCTTGTTTTGTAGGACTGAGTACCTCATGTGCAATCTGAACTCTGGTGCCATACAGAGCCAATCCGGCACGCAGCCATGGGGGCACAGTGTAGGCTTTTCGTTAACTGCGCATGTGCTATGCAAACCCTTCCGCGCCTGCTGCAGCTGCAGTTCTCAGCTCAGCGCTCTACCTTCTGGCACAGCATCACGTTTGTTCACCACAGAGCTGAGCTGAGCTTCCCTTGAGAGTTCATTCCTTGCATGGACAGATGTCTGCCGGGCCATTTCCTCTCCTTTTCAGCCTTTGTGATTCCTCGTCTGCAGAAATCGTTAGCGCTCCCGTAACTGGTCAGTACGTGAAACTAGAAACGGGCGGTTACTGTGCAGCTGCTGCTTGGTAGGTCATGGTAGCTAGCTTTCAATCGTTAGTTAGTTATTCATTCCTTCGGCCTACTCGGGAACGTGGCCGGGCACCTCCCTCCTGGTTAGCTTTCAGTAGCAAACCCTCTGAGATGTTTGAGCGAGACCCCTGTGTTTATGTACGGTAGGCGCAGATGTCAGGCTAGCGAAACGGAGCAGATAAATAGTGCTCGTATTGGAAGCGCCTTTAGGCTTCGATCGGAGCTGGTAAACTGTAAATGTAACTTGGTTTGGAGTAAAACAGCGTGGCTGTGTTTGTTAGCGGTGCGTCCAGCAGTAGCAGGCTAACGTACTCAGAAATCGCTGCTATTTTTAATGTTACTTAGTAACGTTCCTATCAATTTGTATGTTTATGTTCATGTTTCAGTGTCCTGGCTGTTTGTGGTTCAGCTTCCTGTTTAGTCCGATAGTGCAAGCAAGCTTATGTTTGAGCTTCAAATATTCAGATTTTCAGAGTTTAAATTGATTATAATAACTCAAGTTTTCATTTTTATTATGTTTTGCTAATGTACGTAATCACAATTATTGTGTTTCAAATAGAGGAATCCGGTGACACTTTGATTAATATTTCCCTAGTAATGACATGTAATGTCAATGACTGTTACATTAACATTTTTTTTTATTTGAGTGAATTCTGTGGCTGTTTTTAAGTTCAGTTCATTCTTTGATACATTTAAAGCCAATTTGAATACAGAGTATAAGAGCATAAAAAATGTTTGTCTTGCTGTTTTTAATTTAAAAAAAAGGGGTTAGCATAGTGTGGTGAGCCTTTAGTCAAATAAGAGTGCACTTCCTGGCAGTACTTCACATTAAAACCTTTTTTAATACCATTGTCAGTACACAGATTTTAACTCCGAAGTGGCCAAGCTGTCTTAGTCTCTGACCAGGTGCTGTCATTAATGGCCCCAGGATGTTTTATACAGGGATAGTGTTTAAATGGCTCTAATTGTGTTTATCATACCTATACTGGTCTTACCTGAAACTGCACCTGCCTCTGAAAGTTACCGACTGGTCCTCCAATACTTGGGTAACTGGTCCGTGTTGACTGCCTAGTCTTGTGACTGTGTTTGTGTGTACTAAACTAGACTGAGATTTGTGATTGGTACTATTTATGTTATCAATACTGAATAGCAATTTGCTCAAATGCAATATTAAATATTTTAATAATTTAAGATTTTCATGAACTATAAGCAATCATAATCAGAAGTTAAACAAAAACAGGCTTGAAATATTCATTATACATGTAATCTCAGTTCCTGTTGAAGGTCCGTTATCTTTGGTTCACTGCAAAACATTACAGTGTGGTGAATTAGAAGTGAGAAATTGCAACAGCAAAACCTATGATGTTACAACTGCACGTAAATTTTGGGGGTGATAAATAACCCACACAGCTTTCTGTTATCTTTACCACAGCAGTGGTTCAATTTCTGTAAAAACTGTGAAAAGCTTTAGGCAAAGTAGAGTAACAGATTCTTAGCAGGAAACATTTTTGCGATTAGAAATATCACAGCAGTGTCAGTCAAATGCAGGGCTATTCGGTCCCTAGCAGGGTCTTTATCTGTGACTTAAAATAGCAGTCATATTTGTGATGAGGCAGCATGGTTAAGAAAGTGTTTGTTGCTGTTAAACTAAAGTACAACAGGCATGTTGAGATTCAAACACCTCTTTAAGAACACAGTATAAGGTTAACACAGTAAAGCACCTACAAATGATGGGTGTAAAAATTCTGCAAGGCGGCGGCTTCTTCTTTCGGTTGCTCCCTTTAGGGCTCGCCACAGCAAATCATCTGCCTCCATCTTACCCTATCTGTAGCATCCTCTAATGTCATACCAACCCTCTGCATGTCCTCCTTTACTGCATCCATGATTCTTCTCTGTGGTCTTCCTCTTTTCTGCCTGCTTTTCAGCTCCATCTTTAACATCCTTTGTCCAATATATCCACTATCCCTGTACACATGTCCAAAACCCTCCCAGCCTTTTCTCTCTAACTAACCGTTCAATCTGAGCTGTCCCTCTAATATACTCATTTCTAATCCTGTCCATTCTGGTCACTCCCAGCAACAGCTCTCCAGCTCTGCCTCCTGTATTTTTGTTAGTGCCACCATATCCAAGCCAGACATCATAGCAGGTCTCACTACCATCTTGCAAACCTTCCCTTTCACTCTTGCTGCTATCCTTCTGTCACAAATCACCCCTGACAATCGTCTCCACCCACTCCACCCTGCCTGTGCTCTCTTCTTCACCTGTCTTCTACACTGTTCATTGCTTCAAGCTATTTTCGGCTGCTCCCTTATTCGCAAGGGGTTGCCACAGCGGGTAGCTCTGCATGTTTGATTTGGCAGATTTTTATGCCGGATGTCTGCCTGACGCAGCCTCGAAGGAGGTTTGTGCCTCCTCCCCAGACACTGTCCAATGCTTTGCATTCTGCAAATCATAGGGCGCTTGAGGTGGCTTGTCCTTTAATTTATCACCCTTTCTATATCAGCTGATTTTTTTTTTTCTTTCATTTGAGTAGTGTAAAATTAATGATGAGGTTCTGTGCTGATTTGCATCACATGTGAGTGGCTGTGAGAGAGCGTAGTTTATCGCATGGCCAAACATGCAGCCATCTGGTTTTGCTCAGCAGCGCAGCTTTGTTAAGGCTCTCCCGGTTGGGTCTGGTTCAGAGGCAGAATCGCAGTATCACAGGTCTGTCTGCCCCCCGCGCGCTGTCAGGAGTATGTCGAAATGCACCTCATCATGCCAGTGGAAATGAGGGTCAGTCTGTAGCTCGAGGATCTGATCCCATTTCTGCAGAAAGACCTGATGGCTTCTTCTGCAGTCCCTCCAATCTAGGGCATGCCTCATCTGTTCTGTAGTGTGAGGTGTTGGGAGGAAAATTTTCTGCAAAAATCAGCCCTGACCAAGCATGTCCTTTACCACACATTTTTTTATGGGTTCAAATGTAGTGCTTTTTGGAGGAGACATGATAAGGCATTAATTCAGCTCACTTAGATCCCACCCAACAATGGGCCTCATTCATTGTTTCCTAACCATGTTTTTTTTTTTTCTTTTCCCATAAAGTGAACAAAGATAAGACATTCTTTTGGCTTTTTGCATCAGTGACCACGTTTTTCTATTATTAAACGACACCCTTTTCTTCTTATTTTGCTGCTAGGCAAAAGGTACTGCTTTCAACATGCACAGTGCTAAGAACAAAATTGGTCTGTGGTCATATCCAGCAAATTGTGTGGCAACTTTGCGCACTTAATTTGTGCATAAATTAAGGTGATTTGTACATACTTTAGAGAATGAGGCCCAAGGTTTAGTGTGTATTGAAAATATCCATGTGTAAAGGGTTTTTGAGCAGCATACAACCTAGAATTCTGGTTTCCTTTTTTTTTTTTATTTGCTTTGTTTTGTAAGGGATTCTGTGGGGGCAGTTTAATGTTGCACTATGTTAATGTTGCACAAAACACCTGCTATAATGCTAATTGGCACAGGACAGATGGAACAGCACAGAGAGACACCGGGGAATTTATTTACTTCAAAGCTATATCAGCAAGAGAGTATCCCATCAGAGTTAACCGCCTTTACACACCATGATAAAGGATCTAACCTTCTGTCATCTGCAATTGGTGGACGAATACCACACCAACATGTTCCTCATTAAAACTGCTTTACAGTTTTTTTCAGTGGCTCTTTTTCTGTGTGAAAATGTGCTCTCAGGCCTGTTGGGGAGTCAGCTTAGACCCGATGGACTAAAGGGATTGCTCAGCACTGGTAAAAATCCTAGCATCAATATTCACAAAACCAAAATTTGTGGAATTAGTGTCTACTTCTAGTGTATACTGTTAAAGGGAGACTGTTTGCTTTCCATTGCTGACATTCTTTTGTGTATTTTGTGTGTGTGATTTACAGGACTCCACCCTGCTTGACCACGTGATCGCCTGCCTCACAGGGTAAATTGGCTGCCATGATGCTTGGGTTACAGGGAAATGCTGCCAAAGTGTATCGCTGTGTGGCTTGTTCAGCCACCTTTACTGGACTGGCCTCCTTGCTAGTGCATCAGGCAACCCATGCAAGCCCACCCTCCAAGGTCACCTCCCCTCCTCCAACCCAGCCAAACATCAGCCCACATGAAACACTGTTTGCAAATACAGACTCATCCAGTGAACACCTGAGCCCACCAACACTCTTGCCTGATAGTCCTACACCGTCTTTTTTTATTTGTGATTGTGGAGAGGAATTTCAGGACTTCGGTCTTATGCTGGAGCACAAACGTTCACATATCTCTCAAATACAGCTACTGCAGCCGCTGGATAGTAACATTGTTCTCCCTAGTGCAACAGATTGTGTTAAGGATTTTCCAACCCAGCATGTATCATTCACTCCTGTAACCCAGTCAAGTTTGGTCCTTACTTGCCCCTCTACCTCCAAGTCCCCAGCTGTTGAATTACCCACTTTAACAACCCATAAAGCAGATGTAAGCCTGGAGGATGATATTGCCATAGTAACCGCTCCTCAAGGCCAGTGTGCACCCCCTGAAAGTGATCATGAGGAACAACTTCAGAATATGTCACCCACTGCAGAGCAAATGCCAGAGACTGTAGAGGAAACTAATTTCCAGGAGAAAACAAATTCTGTGCACAGCAGTGAAAAAGGAGAGAATTTGCCCAAAAACGACACCCTTATGAAGCTGTTGGCATCAGCGTACATGAAACACTTGCCACTCCCTCAGTGTCAGAATCAGAACGAAAACACAGTTGTCCCCAAGCAGGAAGCTGTACCTGTGGATATAACACCAGGATCAAAAATAGAGGTGCCACCAATCAATGATCTTTCCATTGCACAGTTGAGGCGGCTGCTCGCAAAACCTGGTATAAAGACAAAGGCTCCATCCATTAGCAGAATTCTTGAGTCCAGTAAGAAGAGGGTCGTCTCTCTAACTAAGACTTTATCTCCTGTTGTGGTTCTCGAGACCCGTCAGAAGCTCATGGATCCTGGTGGTAATGGCACTTATGGGAGATACCAGTGTGGCCGCTGTCGTAGGGTCTTTCAGAACTTGGACAGATTGACAGAGCATCATTTCTTACACAAAAAAGAGAGGATTAAGTGTTGTCGCCGATGCAAACAACTAATCATTGGGCGACTGCCTTTGCCTGATAATCACGTGTGCCCTCAGTTTGGAAACAGGGCTATTCAACCATCAAGCTCTTTAAAAAAGTTTCAGTTTGCACAGAAAATAGTGCCATTCCACAGTCTCAACAATGCAAAAAAGGTTTTCTTCTGTCCAATGTGCAAGCACAGCTATGCACGGAGGTGGAACCTCAAAACACACAAGTGTCAAGGTCCAAGGTCAGCCCTTTCTCGGCAGATCAATCCCTCAATACAGAAGATGCTAGCACTGCGTTCCAGTAACAGTCATGCCAGCGTTAGTGTAGATGAGGTCATTGCTGCATCCCACAATTCCAAGAGCATTGCCGTGGGCACTGAAGTTACTGGCCGTATCAAGGTAGAGGTGACCTCTGCAAATTCAGAGCAGTCTGCAGTTTCACAGTTGGCCTGGGCCCGGCCAGCACAGAACTTCTTCCCATTCTCCCTGAAATCTTCAGCGATGGAGCAGCACAAGGACAACTCTGTGTGTGACAATTCACTGCAGCAAGGAGAGAAAACTAGCTGGGATGCAGAAGCAGCCAATAGTGAAGATAGTAATGAAGGACAGTGGACGATGCCCTTAGATGATGAAATGGAAGTGTTTCGCTCTGCAGAGAAAGGCATTGATGATGAAGCGAAGAACTCTTTGTCAGTTGAACATGCAGAGATGGAATCCCACGGTATGCGTTATTTTGTCAGGGATGGTGTGAAGCGTTACCCGTGCAACAGGTGTCAGAAAACCTACAGCCGGGCTTCAACTTTGAGGCGCCACCTGCGACTCTGCGGTTTCAGGCCACGTGGGTTTGGAACTGTTGCACAGAGTGGTAGCCAGGGTGTGATTACACTAAATGCCAATAATGTCAAACCAATGTTTTCCTGTTTCGTCTGTGGGAAGACCTTCAACCGCAAAGATAACATGATGGTTCATAGAAAGAGATGTCAGTTTCAGCGAACCATGGCAGATGTGGAAAGGGGGACTGTGCAGACGAGCTTGCCAGGCAACACATCAGTTGACCCAGCAAGTCAAACCCAGGAGGATGATGGAGGAAACTGGGGCATCATGTCACTGCCATCTGTGCTTCCAAGGAGAGTGACATGTGAGTGTGGGGTCGGATTTACATCTCCGAGACTTCTCTTGGAGCATTTGCAGAAGCACGCTCAAGAGTCATACACGTGTCCAACTTGTGGAGAGACTGTTAATTCCTGGGCAGACTACGAAGTTCATCTGCAGATCCACATGCATCCTCATCACCAGCTGCTGAAGGGCCTACAGCCACAACGATCACAGCCTCTGTTGATTCGATTTCAGCAGCAGCAACAGCAGCAGCAGCCTCAGCAGCAGCAGCAGCAACAGGCTCAGGCAGTGCACCCTCCTCCACAGAAGCAATCGCACCCAGAGCCACTATCAAATCCACCAAAGAAGCAGGGGAGGATTGTGTGCACACGATGTGGGAACACTTTTGCAACTCGATGTTCCCTTCGAAGGCACATATCCTGGAATCGATGCAAAGGTGCACGGGTTACAAATCAACTTGCAAACCCACCCAAAAGCGTGCACTGTTCCCACTGCAACGCTGACTTCCCTAACACCATCAGTCTGATTTTTCACCAGAGGAGTGGTGCCTGCAAGCCTGCCATGAAACCCGTTCGCTGCCCAGTTTGTCTCCGCTGGTTTGGTACAGTGGAAAGTTTGCAGAAACACCTGCTGACTCACAAACAGTCTGAATCGTATCGCTGCGACGTCTGCCAGGGCACATACCCAAGCCTGAAATCACTCAAAAACCACCGCAGGAGGATTCATCGCATCATGGCTGGGGACACAAAACCAAAAACACAAGAACAGCTTACTACTTAACAGCATTTAATTTTTTAAAATTTTTTTAAAATTGTGTCTATTTCGAGTATGATGCATTAAAGAAAGGAACTCTTTTTATTATACTTCTATTTACTAGTTGTATTTGGGTTTTTTCTTTTTTGTTTCTTTTTTTTATTATTTTTCAGGACGTTGTACAGCTACATAAGGTGTTTTTTTAAAGTGTGATAGTAGCTTATCCCAGTTTAAAAATGGAAAAACATACTATACATTTTAGTTTTACTAAGTTGATCCTTTATATTCCATGTTCTCAGTAGCCTGTAAATGACTGAATATTTGATAACCAAACTTTTATCATTGACTTGGTGCTGTAGCTTGTTGTTGTTCTTGATGTTAATAAACATACCAGTATGTGAAACAGGAAAGTTGTATCACTTCGTGTTCCAGTATTGTGTTTAAACTGTGTGGAGGAACATGTTGAGTGTGGGGGCCTTACTTCATGTTTTCAGATGAGTTTAAACATTTTGTTGCATGTTTTGTACCCCCTCCGTCCTACGTGGTACTCAGGACATCATGTTGATATTGTTGTAACTTAATGTTTTCATGTACATGATGTACCAGGATCATTACTTTGCTGCTTCATACTTGAATCGTAGCTACCCAATAGGAAAAAAAAGTGATCTTTGCATAGATTTGCATATTTACAAATGAACACTGATTTCCTTCCCATTTTTACTCATTAATTGGTGTGGCCAATGATACTACTTATGTAATATGCAAAATGGGCTAAGTGGCTTATCAGGAGTTATAGTTATAGAAAAGGTGCCAAGTAACTGAACTCTCTAGGCCTCAGTCTAAACAGGGGAAATTATAGTGTTTGTGGTATGAAGCAATCAGAATAAATCAACACAGTTGATAGTTAAATAACAAGTAGCTGGCATCTCCCCAAGACTTGGGTATGTATTGTACTAAAAAAAAAAATCCTCGACAGTCAAGGCCACTGTGCTTAAAAGACATACTAATGGGATTTCGAGTCATTTCTATAATCCATTCTTGAGAAGATTTTAACTTTATCAAATGGCTCTCATTAGCAGATTGAGGCTAAGACTTTTTATAAAGGCAAATGAGTACCAGAGGTGCTCAACATCTGTCCCCCACAGGAAACTTGCAGAGCAAATGGCATTGAGTTAAGATTGTTTTGTCTGCTGCTATTTCCAAGGTCTAGATTGAAAATCTTAAGTCAGTGTTGTTTTGTTTGTGGCACGAAGACTAAATTCACTAACACCAACTGCTGCAGCTGTAATGTCAAAGATGGCTCAGGAACAGTCAGGATTGATGTTAGTTTAATGAGGTAAAACCCAGAGCATTAATGCATTTGTTGCAAGACTTTTGTCGGCTGTACATCCATGATGTGAATCCTGTTCTTAGCTGACAGGAATGGCACCCAGTGTGGTCTCCTGCTGCTGTAGCCCATCTGCTTGTTGTATGTTGAGAGATGTGCTTCTTCACACCCATGTTGTAATGAGTGGTTATTTGAGTAACTCTTGCCTTGCTATCAGCTCCAAGCAGTCTCTCCATTCTCTACTCACCTCTGGCATTTTCACCCAGAGAACTGCCACTCACTGGATATTGTCTCTTTTTTTCACATCATTCTCTGTAAACCCCTCGGTTTATTTGGGAAACTCCCAGTAGATCAGCAGTTTTTGAAATACTCGGACCAGCCCGTCTGACACCAACCACCATGCCACATTCAAAGTCACTTAAATCACCTTTTTTCTCCATTCTGAGGCTCAGTTTGAACTTCAGCAGGTTGTCTACATGCATTTTGTTCCTGCTATGTGATAGATATTTGGATTAACAGCTGTTACAAACAAAGCAGCGATGAGTGTATTTCAAAGATTTTCCAGCTTCCTCTCATTCATGGAGCCTAAGGCTGTTTCGACCAGGTTTTTTAAGCTGTTACTGATTCGTTTTAAGGAAGGTTTTCAGGTGAAAATGTCACACAGTAGTTTAGCTCCACAAATAAGCAAAAATAGAAACAAAGGAGATTACATGAAGGTGTTTTTGTTTCATTTTTTTAGAAAATTCAAAGACAAGTAGCTCAGGAAATATTGGGAATATTATGATACTGAACCAATTGGATGGAGTAAATCTTTGATTTACGTGAGCGTTTTCCAAAATAAAGTTTCAAAAGGGCATCGGATTTCATTGATTGTTAAAAAATTGTTTGATTCTCTTCAAAATAGTCTATCCCAGCTATCAAAGGACGAGAGGCAGGGTGCACCCTGTACAGGTCACCAGGCTGTCGCTGTCGCAGGGCTAACAGAGAGACAGACAACCACCCACGCTCACATTCATACCAATGTGCAATTTAGAGTGGCCAATTAACCTAACCCCAGTAAGTGCATGTCTTTGGACTGTGGGAGGAAACCCACACAGACACGGGGACAACATGCAAACTCCACACGAGAGAGAGAGAGAGGGGCCTGGGCCAAGGTGGAATCAAACCCAGGTTTGCCCCTAGATATTAATCTAACTGTGAGGCAGCAGTGCTAACCACCACACCACCGTGCTGCCCCTCTTCAAAATATATATAAGAAAATGTATAATATTCAGACATCAGCACATCAAAAATTAAATAAATGATGCAGTTTTTAAACTAAATTCTTAGTCACTGTTAATATCAAGTTAAACTGGAAATTACATATAAACCAAAATATCTAAATATATTGCAAGATTGTACAAAGTTAGAGTTCTTATGCCAAAAATCATTATGCACTTTATATTACTCACTTACTTTCATATATAACTTACTGTGTAGAGGTGTGGGGGCAAACACAAGACAAATGTTAACTATTTTTTCACTTCAAAAAATAAATATTTTTTTAAAGCCATGTGATAACAAACCCATCATGAGCCAACAAATCTGTTATTTATTTAAATACATACACTGAAATTCAGCTATTTTGTAGATTATAACATTATTCAAAACAAACCATAATTACCACTTAATATCCAGAAGCTGTTTAAAATGAGGGATTGCATTTCCCTGAGGGCGAGGTGTTATATAAGCCTTGGCCTACACAGTTTAGGTTTGTTGTGTAAAGATAGGGTGTCTCAGACACCTGAAAAAGAAGATGCAAAGCTACAACTTCATTCCCTGTTTTGTTTTTTCTTTTTTCTTATTTTCTTTGATTTTGTTAGATTCAGTCAATGTGTTAGGAGTCCCAGTCGGTGGCGCTAATGCAACATAACACCGTGTGCTATTTACAAGAAGAAGAGGGAAGTTTTTTCTTTTTTTTCATTTTCCTCCTCTTCTTCCCTCTTGTTTTCGGTGTGGTGGACAGGCTAACTGCTACATACTTGTGCTACATACCGGCGACTTGTGAATGTCTCGTAAAACAACAGCAGACAAACGGTTTACAGCTTTCCTGAGGTAACGGCAGAGTATTGAGACGGTGTCGCTTTCGTTTTCATGCGAGGGTAAGCTAACGTAGTTGCTCATGATATAGTCGCGGCTAACGCTAGCATGCTAGGCTTGTAGCAAATGAAGCGCGCGTTAGACAAAAACTGACGCGCTTTCTCCGCAGGTGTCCTAACTGTGCAGTGCATTTTTTGTAAATTATTTATTATCTAATAATCTGGGTGAGCCGTTCACAGTCCATGGAGTGACCCGCCAGTAACTGTGTAAAGCTCAGAAGTTTGTACTTAGTTTAAATGTTCTAAAAGAAGCTAAAAGTGATGCTAAATGCGCAGTGTACCTAAAGTTCTGCTTGTGATTCGTATTAACGCTTTAACCTGCTTCCTCTTAGCAGCACCAGCGGTGAGCACACTCATGCCGAGCCTGAGGATGGAAACTGGAAGGCAGAGCGCCGTGGACCATAGTTTTGTCACAGACTTGATGAACGGAGGCCAGATTTGCTTCAGCTGCGAGCAGATATTTGCAAATAGGGGGTTCCTGGAGGAGCACATGTGTTCGTCTGCAGGTTTCATCTGCTCCTGTGGGACAGAGTTCACGGAGTACAAGCACATGCAGGAGCACAGCACCACGCATGAACCGGGGCACCAAGTGTTGGATCATGAAACGATACGGAAACGCAGGATTGAGAAGCGTATAGAGGAGGAGGAGAAATTGAAAAGGTTGCAGAAAGGTGAGGTGATCTGGAATACACCTAAAGGGGCAGATGTTTGGACAGAAGGCAACATGCCCTCAGTTTCTTTGCAGTTGAAACCTGTACTGCAGGTACCCACTGCATCAGTGTCTCTGGTGCAGTTTCCCGTGCAGTCTGCACAAATTTCACAAGTGCCTGAGTTGTACCCCTCTATGTCAAAAATGTCACAAGCGTCTTTGCCCCCAAATCCCACACCCTCAACAAAAGACATGCAGAATGTTTTTGCAGGTGTTGGTGCACCAACAGTGGATCTGTGGACACTTTATCAGCCAGTTGTGTTGTTGCAAACGGTGCGAAGTTTTCAGCAAGAAGAAGCCATATGCTTGTGGTATATGTGGGCAGTTTTATTTCTCAAAGTCCTTGCTAATCTCCCACCACAGTTCACATATCACTGACAAAATTTCTGGCTGTATAGGATGTGGGCTGCTGCTCTCCAGCAAAAAGATAGTGCCTCGCTTTCATGTTTGTAACTCGCCAAACAGCGCCTCCAAATTTAGGCTAATCACAGCAAAGCCGCTCGGTTATAAAACTAAAAATGCAACCAGCAGGGCACAAAATATGAGCAACCTGGGGCTTTTGCCTAATTCCTCTCTACAGGTGGCAAACCAGAATTGCAGCGCGCCTCGTGCCACTTCCACCTTGAAAAATCAAAACGTCAGCATCAGTCAGGGGCTACATGTCACTCCATTATCTGCAGAGTGCATCCAGACGTAACATCATCTTTCCTTCAAAAAGTCAGACTCCAAATCCTAGTTTGCGGCTAAAGATGCCCACAAACTCTGCAGTAGTATCTTCTGCATTGAGTAGCTTCACATGCCGAGTCTGTCGTATTCCTTTTGAAACCGCTCAGCTCCTTCAGAGGCACAAGTGTGCCAAAGCACGGGAATTTATGGCCCAGCACGTGCGAGGCAGCAGGCAGCAATACAAAAGGATGGCAAGCCCAGTTTCCGCCCAGGTGAATGGCGAGAGGAAATACAGCATACCACCTTCTGGTAACATTAAGAAGAGCCAAATTGTGACTGTAAGTTTGGAAAAAGGGCAAGGGATGGCTCCTGTCAACGGGAACACAGGATTAGATAGCGATGATGACTGTTACATTGTTGAAGGCGGGACCAGACAAACCTGCTGAGATGATTTACCAAGTAACCTCGTCTGTCCCGATCAAGACTTGACAAAACTAGTGAGGCACATCCGGTCTGCATGTCACACTTTGTTAATTAAGGACCAAGAGCAGAGAGACAGCGGCGTCCTGCTTGAAGGGAATTGGCTCGGTTCACTGCACAGGAGCACAGTGCTTCCTGGATCTTGAGATAGGGTAGTGAGAAAAAAGATGCATTTTAATTCACCTGGATTTGTTTTGTTAGTGCATTTTGAATTCCCAAAAGTATGAAGGTGGCACCCCTGTAGTGGGTGCAGGTGTAAAATCCCAAAAAAATGTACGTATGTGGGGTTTAAATATGCTGTATTATATTTTTGTTCTGTTTTTAAATGTGTTTTAAGTATGATCAAAATGTGTTGTGAAGCTGTGGGGATTGTCCAAATACCCAGTTTGTTCATACAAGCTTTGTCAGACTTTTAAGAGTACAGTATATAATGTATTAAACTATATTTTCAAACTCACCCAGGTTTTGTGTTTTTATATTAATAAATGTATGAACATTGTATATCCATGCTGTCAGTGTATACTGTCTGAGTGCATTTTTAATACCTGCATTGTATATGTAAACCAATGACAAAGTCCTAAAGATACCCTCTCAAATAAGGTACATTAATAGTTGCATGTATTTATTTTAATGCTGTTACTTCTTTTCTTCTTTTTTTTCAAGTTTTTTGCCTCAGTTCTCAGATTAGCTGTTTTTTTTTTTTTTTTTTGTATCCGCCAAACTTCTGATGACAGCTTCATTGTCCTTAGTGGGTGATCCTCCAGCAGAGGGAGCCGTTTCAAAACATAAACAAAGCGCTGTCGTGCGTCCATTGATGATGAGGTAACATCCATACCTAAAAATCAAAGATGCTCCAAATACGCTCATGCGGCGTTCACTTGCTGCCTGTTTGTAAACAAAATGAAGCGCCGAATAAATCTCCCATTTTAAGACAACACATGCCAAACGGGCAGATGTGCAGGTGTACGCTAGGACGGCTGCTGTGTGCACATCTGGCACGGACTCACTGAAAACTTAATACTGCAGAACAAGCGGGCTTCACTTACCTTACTGGTAAGTGTCTGCCAAATTAATGTCCGTCTTCGACGCTTCCTATCAATAATATACGTGTCTCACCAATGCATACATAAAGACCAAACAAACTGGGGTTTTGTGTGTCCTGATAACCACTTTGAAAGTTTAGCCCATGTAATTAAGAGTTCCAAAATTTCCCACAGCACTCAAACTATCCGCCCTGTACGCTCAGCTTAATTAATACTTTCTCGGGCTGCTTTGTGCGCGGATACCGAGTGATTCACTCCTGCAAACTGCTCTGAAAAGATGAAAAAGCCGGGCCCACATTAAGAGCGCAGCGCACCCACGTAAAAACGGTCCAAAATGCCTCGCAACCACAGCTCTTGTGTCAGATTTGAGTTAGCCACTGCTAGCTAGTTGAGCGGCGGTCAGCGCATGGCTACGCAGAAACCAGTCCAGACTCTCTCCCACGCAGGCAAGCACTTTGTGTTTACTACCACCCATCACATTTGGCACAGATGTTCACAGATGAACTACGCTCGCGTTACTATCTGTGAAGAAAGTTGCATGAGCTGGCATGGCGATTAACGCTCAGGTCTGTGTGGCCTGTGATGTTAAATTATCGGAGCTAGCGATGTGGCCTACCGCACTATAGCGCCTAACTTGCATTGTTAGTCGTGGCATTGGTAGCATTTAATGATAATCGGTAGCTGGATTTCTAAAAGTGTAAATGCTGTAAATAATTGTAGAAGTGAGCCAGTGGGGGCACGACTGTCTGAGGGGGGTTAAATGTGAGTCATCGGCTCTGTGGTGCGCATCAGAAAGTCTCCATCAGATGAAATGTTTCTACAGTGGCGATAAATGGCAGGATAACAATAGCAACCATACTTATCTCGGCAAACTAGGTTGGATTTATTATATTAAATCTAATGCAGTTATTTAAAGCTTTACAAACTGCAGTGAGTCCACTTTTAGCCCTCCGTGGTGCGCATGTTCTTTGTTATGTGTGATCTCTTGTTAGCAGAAGTGTGAATACCTTTAAATGTTGTCTTACCTAGTACTGCTATTGATACTGTAACATCCGATTGTTGTGGTAACGCTCTAGCTACCCCGAGGAGCTTATTTTATATGACCTCGCATCATCATTTATATCTCCATCTCCAGCTGTTTAATAACTTTTATATAACTGTTGTAGAATCAGTCCCTCTGCAGTGGGTAGAGGCTACCAGGCACCTTTAGAAGTGTATTTTTAAGTCACCAGGTTGTTAAAGTCAGGAAGGCTTTTCCCAAACTCAGCAGTTCCCTGTCAAACTGGTTGCACTCTGCTTCTATGCCTTCTTTCTTCATGGGTTTAGATCATTTTCAAATGTTTCTCATCTTTTTGTGGGAAAACTTTAAGTTTTGCAAAGCAGCATATGCTTTTTCACTATAAATCTGGGTGTGCATGTTCCAGACTGGCCCAGTTACAGCTTACAGTAGACTTCTTTAGTCTAAATGTTCATTTTGACACACCTTTCAAAAGAGTCAATGACTATATGACATCACAATTCAACCATCCACCTCAAAGCTTATCACGACAAATGGGCATGGCATGCAGCTTATTAATAATTTTGATTTTTTTTTTTTTCAGGCTGGGAATAATTAATCCCCAGCCCGAAGCTTTTTGCTTTACACGTCGCTGCTCGTTTTACAGCCTCCTTGTCGCTGTTTAATTCACAGACGTTTGACATGGGGAGTAAAATGTCCTTCAGCAGAGGAAACAGTGACCAAAATACAGTCTCTGAGTTAACTTCTGTGGCACCTCAACTTCGCAGTTCCATTCATGCCTCTTCGGACTGCAAGCAGGTAGCCAGTGAGAAAGACAAATGGGCAAGCTTGTGCTGTTAATATCAGTATACAGGATCGTTTAAATCTTCACTAATATAGAGTGCAGTCTGATGTAATGCTGTGTTTATGCAAGTCATATACGGCTGTGCATTTGTGAATATGCAGACTCAATTTTACATTTTGATTCTATTTTGCTAGATTTGTTTGTATAGTTTTTGAAACTTGCAAATTATTTCCCAGTTCATGTGTTTTTCCCTTCCTCCTTTAATAAACATGCTTTTCCAAATGACCTGTGCAACAAAAATAAAAGCATTAATATGTTAATGGTGACTCTTCTTTTACTTCCACAGATACCTGAAGATAAGGCATGCAGTGAGGGAGACCTGGACTCCAGGCAGGGAGGCAAAATGAAAGGGACGGCACTGAAACAGCCTGGGTGCAGGAAGCCTGATGTTCGTGTCAACTCTGAAAAAGCCGGTGAGGCAAACTGTCAGCATAGCGAGCACATGGTGTCGCAGGTAGGGGTGGAAGCAAAATCTCAAACGACTCCTGCCGGCGTGTGCAGCTCTACAACAGACAGCCAAGGGAAGCCTGTGGAGAGCCACAAAAAACGCGGGAGACCTCGTAAAATAAGACCGGCGTTGACTGAAGACAAAAGAGATCCAGATGCTGCAGATGCCCTTCAGCATAAGGTGGTTAGCACCACCATACCTTTGCCAACATGTGGAGAAAACCACAAGAGTGATGATTTGCCTAACGCTGTGGATGGTAAATTAATAAATAATGTGTCTCATAATGAGATGCCTGCGCCTCAGCCTGTGTTGGATAATAATGCAGAAGGTGCTGCCCCTTTGCTTCCAAAAAGAAGACGAGGACGGCCAAGAAAAGCAGAAATAGCAGCTTTTCGAAAGCAGGTTTCTAAGACTGCTGCTGCCGCTCCTCCTCCTCATGCTAATAATGTTAGTGGTCCTGCACGGAGACTGAGGAGTAGAGGAGAGCAGCCTCCTTTGATGCAGGATGATAAGTTGGAATCTCATAGCAAGGAGGACAAGAAGGAGGTAAAGCAGACTGAAGCAGCCACTACAGAAAGTATTTGTGCATCCAAATCTAAAGGTGTGAAGAGAAGAAGGACTAAGTTGCAGGATGATCAGCAAGTCCCAGCAAAAGTGTCCAAGCTGAATAAATCCCAGGAGGCTCTGTCGGCGTCGAACAACGACACAGGCTGTGGAGGAACAGCAGAGACGGATAAACAGGTGGACCCGAGCACTGACAACCAGGAGTCTGATTCGCATGGAAAGGGTGATCAGCTCCCCCTGCATACTGGGGAGGGGCAAGAACAAGAAAAGCAAGAAGAGAAAACTGAATTACCACAAATAGAGCTGAATTCCCAGGCTGAACCTGAAGCTATTCCTTCAGAGGGTTTGAAAGGTGCAAATTTGCCAAGCCCTACTCAGACTGATGACCCTAAAATAAAGCAGTCACTGGACATGAATGGCAGCAAGGAGATTCTGGAGAGTCTGGAGTTATCAAAAACTCCAGACTCTCCAGAGTCTCCAACAAATCCAGAGCTGCCAAAGGAAAAGCCCTCTAGCACAGATACCCCGACTTCCTCTGAACAAACACGGACACCTGCTGGGACCCCACCTGCTGTGAAAGCTGAGACTGTAGAGATCGAGCTGGAGCCTTTAAAACCCGCGTCCCAGTCAAATAGCCCTAATTCTTCCAGACACAGTGCCATCCCCTCGGTTAAATCCGAGGTTCCAAACACTGCTTTTCGGCGCAAGAGGGGCGGCAAGAGGAGGAGGATGGTAAAGGTTTTGTTACAAAGAGAGCATCTTGTAGAGAACCGTGAGGCAGGTGGTGACACCCAATCAAAAACAGAGTGCGGTGATGGGGAAAAGGAAGCTAACGCCAGTGTTGATGAAAATATCATCTATACTAAAAAAGGGGGTAAAACACTTTTGAAATGTGGTTACTGTGGTCGTACGTTTAAGTTTCTGTCTCAGTTCGTCATCCATCAGCGCATTCATACAGGAGAGAGGCCTTTCAAGTGCCCTGAATGTGGCAAAGGTTTTAGCAAAAACTCTAACTTAAATCTTCATCTCAAGACGCACAGAAAGAGCAACATATATCAGAAATGTCCATATTGCAAGATTAAATTTTCTTGCTCTGAGTATGCCTTGCATATGGAGACGCACGCACATGATCTGAAGCAGGAGAGTAATAACAAGTATGAGGAACGGAGAAGAGGCCCAGCAGAGGAAAACAGCAAGGAACCTCAAAGATCAGCAGAAAAGAGAGAGAAGAAAGTCTGCCAGTACTGCGGTAAAACATTCCCATTTCAGTCTGCTCTCATAAGACACGTCCGAGTCCACACAGGAGAGAAGCCTTATAAGTGTGACATATGCAGCAAAGCTTTCGGCCAAGCCTATTTCCTCCGCGTTCACGAGCTCACGCACTGGTCTGTGAAACGTTACAATTGCACCCGTTGTGAAAAATCATTTACTCATTATAGCAATGCAAAAAATCACACATGCAGGCCTTTGGGAAGCAGTGGCAACACGCAGTCAAACAGGCGCCTGAAGCCTTCACTAACGTACACGTGTCACATCTGCAAGAATGTTTTCGATCATTTGCAGGAGTTCAACAGCCACATGAGAGAGCACACCGGTGCGAAGCTTTATCGCTGCTTGTACTGTGACAAGCTGTTCGGTGTGCTGTCTGAATTTAACGCCCATCGCAATCAGTGCAGCGTGGAAAGAAATGCCTCCAGCTCTGCAATAAAGGAGGAGGAGACAGTGTCATTAATTCAGTACACAGTGCCTGCTCTCAGGTGCTCATCGGCGCACAATTCGGCTCCTGTTGAGGCTGCAAACTGTGAAACGCAGAAAAAACAATCGCAGGTTAGCCGCAAGAAACGCTCTGACAACTTAAAGAAACCGTTCCAGTCAACGGTCATACCGGCTCACCATCTCTCACACCTGGTGTCAAAGTTAAACAAATTAGATAACAGATCAGATCCCAGGAGATATCTGTGCCCGAACTGTGGGCGACTCTTCAGACATATGGGCAGGCTCAGAGCCCACATGCTCACGCATGCCCCGGGTCAAAGTTACACCTGTGCCTGCTGTGGTAAAACACTAGGAAGTTGGAAAAAACTGTGGCACCATCAGAGAATTCATCGTCAGAGACGTGGCCGCTTCACTTGTCCTCAGTGCGGGCAAGGTTTTCGGTTCGTAGAGCCTTATAAAAAACACATGAGTGAGCATCCAGATTTCCAGTGGGTTCAGGTCAGGCCTAAGAAAGTGTTTCTGCCTTATCAATGTGAGCGCTGCAGATGCAGCTTTAAAACTCTAGACCTGCTCTTCAGTCACCAGCTCTGCCATTCCTTGACACAAGACGTACGCAAGGACCCTGATTTTGATTTATTCGTAGATGATCGTAGTGCACAATCAAACAAGAAAAGCCTTAGGCCTCCTACCAATAACAACATAGAAACATTACACCAAGCCTCTGAGGAAAATGATCCTCCTTTAAGGCCCATATCAAAATGCCCAGACCCAGTTCCTCAAGAGGCAAATGTAGCGCCCCCTGTGATTTCCTGTGTTCAAAGCCAGGATCCTGATTCGATTAATTCTTCTGAGCGTCCCAGCAGGACAAAGATAGTCCAAGATAAAGAGGCCAGTCGTGACAGTGTAGGTAAAAATGGACCTGGAAAAACCATTACACCTTTAAGAATTGTTAAGAGACATGTTACTCAGAATGCCAGCAAGCCAAATGAAAGACCTTCAGATGGTGTAAGTTGTGCTGTGTGTGGAAATTCATATCCTGCCATTTCAGACCTTTATCAACATTATTTGCAGCATGCCAGAGGCCAGGTGTAACTATTTAAAAAGGAATGCAGATTTGCTCTGATCATTTATTTAGCCATTTATGTGTGACATTTCTGAGAAAATTTTCAATGGGTTTCATTAGGTTTAGTTAACACCCTCAGCTCAAAGCCACTAACCTTCCTTTTAGTATCCTGTAATTACATTTCTGACTCATAAAATGAACAGAAGAGATGTAGATAAAGAGAAAAGTAAAACATTGATAGGAGAGGACTGTGTCAAAGCAAGTCAGCGTCACGGATGTGTCCCGTATATCTTCTGCGCTGATTGCACTGGTGTTTAACCAGAAGCTGCCCTGGGATCATGTAATCTGCCTATTTCACAGCAGCCACAGCAGATAGTAGGTGTCACTAATCACATTATTGAGCCTCTGTGCCTGTTTAGCTGCTGTTTTAAATCAAAGGGCTGCTGTGAAACAGGCCTATTGGATATTGTTTATGATTTTAAAAACTGTGCTTTATATAAAGGGCCAATCATGGACAGGAAGGAAGGATTTTATTTGACTTTATACCAAGATATTCACGGACATCTTTTTGAGATATCATGTTCTTGCTACCCTACATCTTCCTAATTTTTATAAGTTTGAAAAATACTACTGTTGCAGAAGTTTGATTTGACAAATGAGTCGTATGACCAGCTGCGCAAATGATAGTTTACTGTTGGTTCAGTATCAAACTCTACTTCATGCAGTTGTTTTCTTGGCTTAAAGGCTAGCTGTTACTGATGACACATTTGTTTTGGGCCACAACAACAACATGTGCCGGCATTTTGTATTTACGTTTTAAGAGTATAAGCTTTATGAACCTATGGTTGAAATAATGCAAATTTTTTTCAATAAAAACTAACAAATACACATTCCACACCTGTTGAGCCAAGCATGTTTGGTTAAATGGAGCTCGTTGTTCACAGCTTTTGGAAAAGATGCTTTTCATCCTTGTCGTACGTCACGCTTCAGTTCATTGGAATCCTTTAAAGCAGTGGTTCCTAAAGTGCGGACCGCAGCCCCAAGGTACTGCGGGGGGGGGGCAGTAATAACAGAAAATACTCACAAGTATGCATAGTTACGTATTTATATAAATGTATTCATTTATATAAAATGTGAATTAAAACTGGTAATAGGAGGTGGTTGTTTGTGATATTTCTCATCACTCTGAGCTAAATTCACTGCTCTTGTATTGAAGTTTCTGTCCCAGTGGCAAGTGGGTCACATATTAGCATTGGCACTTTATATATCACTGGATAGTATTAGCAATTTATAGCCAACAGCCTGTGGAAATGCATGACTTCCTCTTGGATTTTGATGAGAGTGAAGACAGACTTTCACAGGCCAGTGCTATTGGGGGGGGGGCTCTTGACCTTGGGAACCACTGGTTTAAAGAAATAACATTTCAAAAGCAGTTCCTGGATGGATACCCAGCTGTGTTGTATATAATTTTTTTCTATTGTTTCTCTTAAACATTAAAATGTCACTTTTGTATTCAGATGTATGCGTGTCTGTTATTTTTAAGTTCAAATTTGTGGATAACTTTCTGTATTATCTACCAAAGATCTTTATCACTCTGAAGTTTTGTCAGGTTTTTTTTTTATTATTATTTTTATTATTATTATTATCTTTGTATTGAAATAATTAGCAGTTAAATAATCAATGTGACCACAAAATGATATTCACTTGCTAAATAAGTCTGCTAAGCTAAACACCTTTTTGTTAATCACGACCATGAAGTGGTTTAGTCCCTGCTTTAACTGAAGCTAGAAACAAATATTTCATTTTATTTTTCATGCACAGATAATAATTAGGAGAAATAACTGACTTAGTTTATTCTTAATTTTAGCAAAGGCTATTCTCAGCTGTCTTGCTATGTTGACATCTAGCTTTCACTCGATATAGCTCTCTGGCTTTACCGTTGCAGTTAGATTTCTTTCTGTAGCGTAAACATGTAGTTCCTGCCTTTGTGTGGCAGTACAGTGTTGTATTCTTGTGAAAGATTTGCTAAACAACATTTTAATATATTATAACTAATAACAATCAAGATTGAGGAAGAACTGACAGCCTCTGGGTTCAGATAAGTAATGTAAAACCATAACTGGTATCACCACATCCTCCCCAAACCTTGGGTAATGCTTGGGGTAAAAATCAAAACCCTGCTATGAACTTGTGTATTTTTTTAAAAAATTTTTAACAGTTTTTTGTGTTTATAGGGTTTCACAACCAGGAAATGGTGGAAGAACAGTTGATAGTTAAAAAAATATTATGGAAAATATTGTAATTTCACACAACTTCCCAATTAGATTGAGCTGCACTGCAGCCAAAAACAATCCAGATAAGAGGGACTCACCATGCCCCTCTTATCTGACCATCTGGCTGATGAAGGTCAGCGCTTCTACTGTGAGTTTATATTGCATATCACCAGTCGCATACACTTCATTTATGAAAGATGTGAATTAATGGCTGTAATGCTGTATAACTGTGTTGCGCCATATACTTTCTTAGTGTCTCTACACTAAGAGGAGAAGTGAGGGATAGGTACACTGCTTAACAAATCTATTAGACCACCTGTCAAAAACAAGAATGCGCAAGTATTTTAGAATTCTGTCAAAAACTAAAACATATATTGTTGCTTTTTACGCAAATAACAAAACTGAATTCATATTTTTATATGAAAGTTGAGCAAGCGCACTGGACTTCTCTGAGAAGTCAGAAATTAATCGAGCATAACATTCAACCATTAAAATTTTTTTTCTGTTTAGGAATGCAAGTAAATGACTGTAATTTGGCATCTTAATCAAAAGTAATAATGTGCTTTACTTTTTTCACTTTTTTGTAATGTATAATTAATAATTATATTTCAGTAGCAAATGCAACAGCTTTTATACAGTGCTGCCTGCAGCTATCTTAGGATATTTATATTTTCTGCGTGTCTTCCACTGAGACATTTTATTGTATTTTATTTTTAGAAGTGCTTTTTTGTGCTTAAAGAAAAAAATTCTAGATTCACAAAACAAAGACTTACAGAACAAGAGTGTCAGATTGTAAAGCCGTTCTGTCTTATTGTAACTGCAATCTCCTTTGTCACACTAGTGAACCAAAACAAACATTAATATTTATAAGGTTAACATTTTTGTTACATTTTATTTATAATGCTATTGATTTATGCAGCTTGCTCTCAGATTGTACTTTCTAAAGTCAGTTTTGAATCAGGTCTTAAACACTTTTATATCCTTTTCATTTATGAACATTATCTAAAGAATTTCTAAAGAAAACCATTATGATTTCTCTGCTTTCTTTTCCTGGTGATTCTCTTCATTGGCACACCTATGTTTCATCCAACAGCACAAAACAGGGAACAACAGAAAGTGATGTTGGTTATTTATTTATTTGAAACTGGTTACATAGTTAATTACACAAGAAACCTTAGTTTAAAAACTTTTGTTCCATTTAGTTGGAGGACATGGTGTTGCTAATCCAGGCGTTGTAGTTGCAGACCTTGGTGTAGACTCCAGGCCTGTTCCTCTGTGCGCAGCCATAACCCCAGGACACGATGCCCTGCAGCTGACCGTTGCACACCACGGGGCCACCAGAGTCACCCTGATGCAGAGAAAAGACAAGTCGAGGTGTGAGCAGAGGTGCTCTGAAGTTTGCTTTGCCCAAGAAGCAGTCATGATCACTGATGGCTCTTACCTGGCAGGAGTCCTTGCCTCCCTCAAGATATCCAGCACAGAACATGTTGGAGGTGATCTCCCCAGGGTAGCAACTTCTGCAGCTTGTGTCACTCAGGATGGGGCATCCAGGCACATCAGACGGTCAGGGTAGTAGCCTAGAAGGGAGGAGGGGAGGGGAGTTAAAACCTATACATCAACATTTACCTCTTTTTTCTCTAAGCATGTGACTGCAGGCTTTGACTAACTTCCACTGCTGCTGGTGTTGCCCCATCCGGAGATCAGACAGCGGGTGCCGGCACTGGCACAGCTGGGGGAGGGCAGGGACACGGTTCTGACGTAGCTGTTCAGGGTGGCAGGCTTGCTCAGCTTGATCAGCATGATGTCATTATCCAGGTTGTAGCTGTTGTAGCTCTGGTGACGGATGACCCTGGAAGAGCTGATGAACTGCTCAGTGCCCTCACTGACAGCAATGTTGTGCTCACCAAGACGCACCTGGATGCTTCTGCAGAGAACACCAGAAGAGAAATGTATTCAAGCAAAGTGACTATTTGTTGGGCACACAGCAGTTGGTATCCCCTTTGATAGAGGTTGAGAGCTTCCCGCACACATTAATTCATTAGATTGAATTTGATCCTGCTCCCTGTGCTTACGACTGGTAGCAGTGAGCAGCAGACACAACCCAGGTGCTGGAGATGAGGGAGCCTCCACAGAAGTGGTAGCCAACGTTCAGAGAAGCCTGGTAGGGCACAGAGTTCTTAGTGCACTCGTAGCCTCCGACAATCTTGTCATCGTTAAGTGGAGCAGCATCTGCAATACAAAAAGAGTACGTTTCAGTCTTAAGCTCTCTGTTAAAATCATCAAATACAGAAATTCTGCGGAAAAACTTACATGCTGCAGCAAACAGCGCGATGAGAATGAAGTACTTCATGTTTGTCTGTACCTGCTGAAACTACACACAGCAGAGGTGTATGTGGCAGCTTTATATACAGACGAACACCCTAACTCCACAGCTCTTTATCTAATTCATTCTCCCACGGATTTTTCCATGTACCTTGCACATTGATTAAATATTATCCCACCTGGGAAACAACAGCATGTTCAAAGATTGCAAAAACACCTGGAATTCCATGAATCCCTGTTTTTAAGCTGACGTATACCTACACACACACGCACACACACACGACTCTCAATAAGCTTTTCACTTACTAAACCTTTATGTCCAAAATTTAATTTAAAAAAAGACCCCAGATGGTTTATAAGGAGTTCTAATGGAATATTTTCAGTAACTTTAGACATAAACAGCTGATGAATTATTGGAAGGATTTACTCTTTTATCTTGTATGAGTAATTTTAAAATCCCTTCCCTGAAGGTTTTCATGAACATTCTATCTACTAATTATATGAGAAATATTTACCATAACTTATTTATTGTCTTGATTTCTGTAAGTTTATAGTTATATATCCTGGTTTTAAAACTTTTTGAAGCCAAGACACATCAAAGAAGAAGCCAACATTTCAAAGCATCCTGTATGAGTTGTATGACAGTTTTTGGTGTGACACTTAGTTTTTGTTTTTTTTGTTATTGTTTGTTTGTTTTGTTTTGCTTTGCTTTGCTGTAAGCTCCACTAACACATAACATCTTCCCATCATCAGGCACTTTCATACAATCCAACAAACATTCTTACATTCTTTGATTTAGAGCCAATGCTTTACAGTAGGCAAAGTTTCTCTTAGAGGAGATATTTGGTTTTCAGGTGCCTCTATAGCTTGCTTGGCATGTTTGCATTGGTGAACTCCTCCCAAAAAATTACATGTTCAGGGTGAAGGCTTTTGACACCCACCGTCTAGTGAAGCCAGGTGGTTTTCACAGTAATTTCTCCCAAAAATTTTTAAATCATCTTCATATGTTTTTGTTTGTTTGTTTGGTTGTTTGTTTGTTTTTTTGGGGGGGTCTTTTAAATTATCATTTTCACAAGAAATCTCCTTTACTTCCTAATCAACATTATCCTCACTACCAATCAGGCCATTTGATGTGTTTTGTATTGTAACTTGAAATGTTGTTCTTTATTATTTGTGTAGTTTGAATAATAATTCTTGAAAAGTAATGGCTGAAAAAAATCAATCCTAAAGCACATCTGAACTCACCTCTGTGCAAATTGATTCAACATTTGGGACCCACTGTCATAGGAAAGAACTACTGCATTTAAAGTCAGTCTATTAAGACTTTATTCTCTTTATGTTAAGTTTCCTGGAACCAATTTTTTTAAAACTACTCAAGGTATTAGTGAAGGCTGTAGATTAAACATACCTTCACTGCCCACTTTGTTATGCACATATATTGGGTTGGACCAGCCTTTTGTCTTCAGGACGTCCTTAATTCTCTAAGGCATGGAAGTGCTGGAAACACTTGGTCCATATTGACATGATAACATCACACAGTTGCTACAGATTTGTTGGCTGCACATCCATGATGTGAATCTCCTGTTGAACCACATCCGAAAGGTGCCCGGTTGGATTGAGATCTGGTACCATGATAGGATGTCACCTTTACAACAAGTCCAGTCATGAAATTTCCTCGCTACTAAATATTCCACAGTCAGCTGTTAGTGGCATTATAACAAAGTGGAAGTGATTGGGAACGACAGGAACTCAACCATGAAGTGGTAGGCCACGTAAAATCACAGAGCGGGGTCAGTGGATGCTGAGGAACATAGTAACATAGTAAGGTTACCAACTTTCTGCAGTGTCAGTCAGACCTGCAAACTTCATGTGGCCTTCAGATTAGCTCAAGAATGTTGTGTAGAGAGCTTCATGAAATGAATTTCCATGGCTGAATAGCTGCATCCAAGCCTTATATCACTGAGTGCAGTGGAGACGTGTTTGCTGGAGTGAAAAATCACGCTTCTGATATACAAATCTGGGTTTGGTGGTTGCCAGGAGAACGGTACTTGTCTGACTGCATTGTGCCAAGTGCAAAGTTTGATGGAGGGAGAATTATGGTGTGGGGTTGTTTTTCAGGAGTTGGAGTTAGTTCTAGTGGAAGGAACCCTTGCTCCCAACTTTGTGAGAACAATTTGGGGATGGACCTTTTCTGTTCCAACATGACTATGCAATAGTGCACAAAGCAAGGACCATATAGACATGAGTACGTTTGGTGTGGAACCTGATAGGACACCTTTGGAATGAATTAGAACAGAGACCGTGATCCAGGCCGTCTCGTCCAACATCAGTGTCTGACCTCACAAATGTGCTTCTGGAAGAATGGTCAAAAATTCCCATGAAAACACTTCTAAACCTTGTGGAAAGCCTTCCCAGAAGAGTTGAAGCTATTATAGCTGCAAAGGGTGGGCTGACATCATATTAAACCCTAATAGAAAGGACAATGACACTAACAAAGTTTAACTTATAACTGTTCACATTCCTTAAATTTGGTTTGATCTTTGAGAGTTGTCATAAACGCCAATAAACTGAAAACAAAAGAAAAGACTTTTAAAAAAAACCCGTCTGCAAATCATCTAAATGACGTGTGACAGCACAGCGTGCGGAACTTATTGCCCATTATCATTAAACAGATGAATTGATAGATCTTCACTTGATTGGTCTTGAGCGTGCACCTTCAATGACGTCAACAGCAAGCGACTGTCTTCTGTTTGTCGGCTGCTGAGCTAACAGCTGCACCGATTGTGTTTTGGTTTACGTTTGCTTCCCATGTGCCCTTATCATGAGGTAAGAAACAACAGCGTCGGCTTTCCAATCGCGTCGGCTCGTTTGTCGTCGGCGGCTCACACGGAGCTGCCGCTTCACCTGAAAGCTGTGGTAGACCGCTAGCTTAACAACTAGCTCAATCCCAATACCAGCACCTAATGTATGCGGAATGCGCAACCATTGCGGATGTGGTGCAGAAAAAATGCGCATCGATGCGACATAGCACAGCAGTAGAGATTACAGGGGAAAGCAAACGTAGCTGTTCTTGTTTTCGATGTAGCTGTGAGCAGCGTTTTGATGTTTTCGGGTCTGGGGACGATCCTCTACCCTGATGTTTCATCTCAGTGTCAAACAGTTGGACGCTTAGATACAGCCCGCAGCCTGCTTCTGATGTTTTACACAGTGCACTTAGCTATCCATTAACATATCAGCAATCATGGAAGTGACAGATTTTAGAGAGTGGACCTAGCAGTCAGACACTATCATTTTCTCTCTCGCTCTTTCTCTTTCTCTACAGCAATGCTTTGACCAGTTTTTAGTAATTATGCTTTAAAACGGTTTTAAGACTACATTAATTTTGTATTTGCTGAGAAAATTCCCCCACCTTTGTGTGTCACCTGCACCCGAAGAGGGTTCATAAGTATGTGTAAACAGAAGAGTTGTGTTTTGTTCAGCAGTCAGTTTAACTCTGCTTTGAACTTTTGTTAATGGAGCAGAAGCTGTCAGTATCAGAATTGGCCCGCCAGTCAGTTCTGCTGTAAATCAGGTCTGATCCATGACTGAGTACTACGAGGAGGGGGGCTGCTGTACGAGCAATCACCTCCCATGCACATCAAAGTGGAGTCTCCGGAGGGACCCTTTGGGGGGAGCCTCAGAGAATGGCTTCCCCCGGGAGGATGAGGACTCGGAGGGCAGCTGCGACCAGAGCAGCGGATTACCTGGAGGACTCCCTTTCAACGTGGTAGTGGTGCATCCGAACATAATGGCACCTGGGATGTCCTCCGATGACCTTTTGTCCATTGAACAAAGTAAGCATGTTTGTAAACATTGCTCCTAGCATTCCTTCTAGCGTTGCTCCTAATGGAAATCCTCTTAAAATTATTTTCAGTTTGTGAACAAAAGTAATAAAAATACTATTTCTTATTGTAAAGAAAATGTGTAGCTACAGTATAATGATTCAAGGAGAACTGAGGTCACAGGGCTCTCAGGCTTGCCAAGAGTTGTTGTACTTGCATATGTTGTGGTTTATCACTGCTAAAATAAGACTGTTAAAGCAGTGTTTTTCACATTACATATTTATTTTCACTTCATGTATTTTCTTTCCCCTTCTCGTTTCAACTTTCTGTTGATAGACCGAGCTATGTCAGCTGCACTGGCTGCTGGTGGTGCTGGAAAGAGAAAGAGTCGCTTCAGTGGAGCAGAGCTTGAAGTGCTGGTGTCTGAAGTTACTCGGTGTGAAGGAGAACTCTTTGGTCCGGCAGGAAGGCTTCGGAGGCGTGAGAGAGAGCGCATCTGGGCGGGGATCCTGGAGCGAGTTAATGCTGTTTCCAGAGTACCACGAACCCTTCGAGAGGTGAAGAAGCGCTGGGATGACTTAAAGAGGCGCAATGGAGGTAGGCTGGCGGATGCCCGCCACCGCAGCTGTTACCTGCCATCCAGCAGAGGGACTTCATTGCTTGGGCGTCCATCTCAGTCAAGCCCCAGGCTTCAACAAGCCAGGCAGAAGCAAAGCACCAGACCAAAGCCCAGTTTTCCATGCTTTCCTGACTCTGATACAGGTAAATGAAGTTGTCAGAGAACTGCTTTTCTTTTTAGATTCTATAGATTCAACTAATATCCACAATGGTTTCATCCACTTTTTTTGCAGGTGTAGGAGTTGAAGGATCAGAGAGAGATTGTTTGGAGAAAGATGAGGACAATCCTGAGCGTGACAGAGACATGGGAGAACCTGAGTGTGAACCAGTAGAGAACAGTATGGAGGACAAACTAGGATTAGGCCTTGGTCTTGGAATAGGACCACCCCCTGCATCAGAACGATGGCTGCCACCTTCTCCCCTCTACAGTGCTCCTTTCCTCAATGGTAGCCCTCAGCCCAGCAGTCCTCAGCCATCCCTTGGAACACAGCAGGGTCCTCTTGAAGCACCTCCTCGCGGCTCCTGGCTCGAAGATGAGCTACGAGGATTGGGGGAAGCTGCAATTCAGCTTGGAAATCGGGTAGAAAAGAGTCTGCGGGAATTTGGCGAAGGTTTCAGACAGGACATGAGAACACTTGTTGCTTCACAAGAGGCGTTAGCAGTCAGTCTGCAACAAAACAATGTCCTCTTGCAACGGCTCTTAGGAGTGCTTGAAGCCCAGCAGCAACCACAGGCACAACAACATCGTGTACAACAAGCGCACCAATCACAAACACCTCAACAGCACTTACAGCCACAGCCAGTTCAGCTGCAGCACATAGAACCACAACAACAGCAACAGCGACTCGAAACACCACCACAGTCACAGCTACAACAGTCACAACAGCATCAAACACAAGTACAGCAGCAACCACAGGTCAGCCAGCATTCAAAGAACCAGTCATCTGTAACTGTGGTACCTGCACCATCATCCCCAGACATACGTGAGTGCACTTTTTCCTCCAATCCACCCACAGACACAAATGGAAGTATGCAGCGACCACGGCGAGGAAGGGCTGTTGACCACAGGCGCAGGAGACGGCGCTGAGGAGAATGTATTCAAAGACTATCAACTGTCATATGTTCATATTTGATGTTTCAAAATGTGACAAAAAATGTTGCTCTTTTTCTACTGACAGTATTTCAGTAAAAATAGTTATTTGGAGTGCTATGCCCTACTCTGGATCCATCTCGCATTTAGGTTTGTATTCAGATGGGACTGAAGCAGATAAGAAAATTAGACACTTGAGATCATAGGGTGGCCTTAACAGATTGGTTTGTCAGACGTGTAGATAACTCTTACTCTAAAAGACTCTAAAAACAGTGACTCTGTTGAGTGAAAACTTCACTCATGGACTTTCAAGATGCAGAAAGTGACATACTGTAGGCGGTGATGTTCAATATGCATGTCTCTGTACATGGTTTGCAGCAGAGCTGCAAAGTTCAATGATGCTCTTAGTAGTTCAGTACTGACTCAGATCTCCTGATACACTAAAAAAGTTGTCATAAAGTACCTGTAACCTGCTGTTATTACCATATATTGTAGTTATACAGCCACTGTAATTACCTACTAATGTATGCTTGTGCTTATCAACAGTTTCATGGTACATACTTTTCCAACTTTGGTTGGACAATAAAGCTAGACTGTGTTCTGTTCAGTGCGTTTTGAGACAAAAATGTTGTATTCTGAAGAACTGATAGGTTTGGAGATATTAAAAACAAAGAAGAAACCCAGACAAAAACATCAAAATATGTTTCAGGTTTAAATTCACATGTTTATGCTTGAATTTAAAAGCATACATAAGTATGTAGGGGCTATTTATGATAATCTTGCATGCAGTAACATGGATGTATTTGTAAATAGTTGCAAATAAACAGAGTATTGCCATCACTTAAGTAGTTTTGCACAAGCTATATTTTGTAGATAGCCACTGTTCTGATGAAATGTAACTAAACTTAATAAAAGACAGACATGGACTGCAAATAAACCCAGACAATCACTTGTGGATTTGTCACAGCATATAAAATAATAATAATAATAATATAACATTGGGCTACTGTTGAAAAGTTACACTCAATTGATGCAGTTGTCAAGAAACTGTTAAGTGTGTATAAAAACAAATCCAAAACAGTAGTAAAAGGGAAACGTAGGATTTAAGGTTTCAAAATATATTTACTGAAATGATGAACTGCATCTGGTTAAGCGTAATTACAACTTTATTTTGAAATTTTCTACCGGAAATTTAATTCCTGACTAGCATGATCCTTGTGTGCTCTGGTCTGGACAAGGGGGTGCATGGGTGAAACATGGCCGCCGCAGACCCAGCGAAGTCTCCCAAACGGCAGAAAATACCCGAGGAGGAGGTGGAAACATGTGGGGAGGAAACCGAGGCGGTGGAGTCGGGGTGCGGTGCACCCCTGAAAGATGAAAATACGTGTAATAAAACCGGGGGTAGCCCCAGTGATGAGCAGAGAGCCGATGTTGGCAGCGACGGCGGCGGTGGTGTTGCCAGCCATTCGGAGGTTAGTGTCGAGTCCGGTGCTGGAGCCGACAAAACGACATGCATTTTACCGGAGGACCTGAGAGCGGCTGAAAAGATGGCCGAGGCCACTGGCAGTGACCAGCGTCCATTTGACTGGTCTGAGGCTGAAGACGACGGTGAAGGGGCGAAAACACACGCGGAGGAAAATGATAAGTGTGGTATGCTAACATTGTTGATGTATTTTACTGTTAGCTTTAGCCTCCAGGCTAACCTGAGATGCAGCTCTCACTGTTGGTTCTGTTCTGCACTGTGAGTTCTGCTGACATCAGTGACCACGGCAGGCTCCAGCCTCAGCCCTGCACCGCTGATTGTTAACGACGCTTAGGATGCATATGTTGTGGTGGCTGCATGCAGTTTTGTCAGAGTGTTTTTGTTTTCTAAGTTATTACTGTGCTCTGCTTTTTCTGTCTTGCAGACCTCAATAGTGTTAGTGAGAGTGCTGAAGAGGTGCGGCAGGACAAGCGTGTTGATGGTGACACCGCCAGAAATGCAGAAGAGGCACATGTGGAGGAGAAGAGTGCAGGGAAACCACCCAATCAGGATTTTGTGGGTGAGGTGGACGGTGCAGAGGATTTGCTGGAGGACGATGAGGAGGCAGACCGAGCTGAGGATGCTGATTCGACTGCTAAGCAGAAAAAGTGCCGCCTGGTGTGCAAGGAGTGTGGGAAGAGGTTCACTCGCCGTGAGACGTTCAACCTCCACCGCCACTTTCATGCGCACGAAGACGAGCTCACACCTCTCACCTGTAAAGAATGCGGCCTTACCTTTCAGCACCGCAGCAGCCTCATCAAACACAGAAATGAACACAGAGAGAACGAGGAGCAGCAGCTTGTTACTCCGAAAAGGAGGTGCAAACGTTGGAGGAGGGCATTTTTCAGTGTGCAGAATGTGAGAGGATATTCGCCACAGTCAATCAGCTGAGGGACCACAATTGCAGCAATACAGTAGAAAAGCCTTACCACTGCCCCCTGTGCCGCCAAGACTTCCAGTTTAAGGTGTCTGTCACTAAGCACATGATGACCCATTCCCAGGAGAGCACTTTTACGTGTCAAGAGTGCAGTCAAACTTTCCCAAACACTACAGCCCTGCGCTTCCACCAGAGGTGTCACACCGCCCTCAAGCCCTACGAATGCCCAGAATGTGGCATGGTTTTCAAACACTACTCTGTCATGGAAGACCACCGTCGCAAACACACTGATAACAGCCGCTCTCACCTGTGCAACATCTGCGGTAAGACTTTCAAGTATAGCAGCCTCCTTCATCAACATCAGTATCTGCACACAGGCCAAAAGCCCTTCCGCTGCCCTGAATGTGGGAAAAAATTTGCTTTTGCCCAGAACATGAAGGCACACTGCCGCCAGCATAGACTGCATGAAACCAACTCCATTAGTGTGCCGCCCAGCAAACAGGCCCCTGCACCTGAACAGGAGGCAGTTAGAGGGCCAGGAAAAGAGAACACTCACCAGAGTGAGGAACCAAAACGCACATTTAACTGCCCTCTTTGTCCCCAGACATACTGCACACCGGCTAACCTGAGAGCACACATGCTTATTCATGAAGCTGAGTATGAAAAGCTGGAGAGATCACCACGGCCCCCAAAGGAGGTAAACAAGTACTGGGATAAGGGACACACCTGCCCACATTGTCCGTCCGTTTATCGGGACGAATCCAGTTTAAACGTGCATCTTTTAAGTGTTCACAAGTCTGTTTCACAGTATTTAGAAAGATTGGCAACTCCAAGTAAAAAACAATTCACTCCATTAACCAATGATAATGTGCAGGTTAAGTGGAAAAGTGAAGGCATAAGTATTAAGTCATACAAGTGTTCAGAGTGTGGAAAAACTTTCCGTCATCGCTCAGTGTTGGAGCTGCATATGCGCATACATTCCAAGGACAAGCCTTACCAGTGTAAAGTGTGCGGCAAGGGCTTTAGATTCAGTAGCTACTTACAGCAGCATCTCATTATTCATACAGGCAAGAAGCCATACAAATGTCCAGACTGTGGGAAGGACTTTGCCTTCCTGCAGAACATGAGAACACATCAAAAGCTGCATCAGGAAAAACCGTTCCGCTGTACCAGCTGCCGCAAAGGCTACAGTGATGAGATCCAGCTACAACACCACATGTTATCGCATAATGGTGACAAACCTCATAAGTGTGACCAGTGTGACAAAAGCTTTGGGTTAGCTTATCTGCTCCGCGATCACATGAACACACACACGGGAGAGAGACCTCATCGCTGTGACGAGTGTCACAAAACCTTTTCATGGTTTAGCAGCCTGCTGGTACACCAGAAGATCCACGCTCGCAAGCGGCAGAGTTTCAGCCAGTACAATTCTTTCCCAGTGACCTCTAGGATGAGAGGGAGGGGGAGGAGAGGAGGGAGGTTGGTGTGGGGCTTTGCTAGACCTTTAGGAGGCTCAGGGATGACTACTCTTCAGCAACTTCCTTATCCAGTTTCTGCAGTGAGAGATGCTGAGCTGCACAGGAGGGCAGTACAGCCGCAGTCTTCCATGCTCGCATCTCACATGGATTTACAAAGCAGGTCACAGAAGGAATCGTGGCTGGCTGAACTACACCCTCAACCAGTGCAGTGGAAGGTCGACGGTGGGGAGGTAATGCCTGTTCCATCATCACAGCTCCAACATGGAGGTCCCCAGCAGACACAGTTTGACAGCCCAGCACAGTCAGTGCTACAGCAGCACCATCGGACAAGTTCATCCTGGGCAGATATTCCTCTGATAACAGGCTCGGCTCAGAGCTTAGACTCATCACACACAAAAGACAGCCTATCTTCTGTTGCCAGCTCTCACCTGGTGTCCATGCCAAAAAAATCCAGCCCGTCAGTAGTGAGCGAGATGGTGCAGCACAGGCAGCACAAGCCTGTTTCCTGGAGCAGCACTCCCACATCTACAGTGCTAGCTTCCACAAGTTCTGTGCAACATGAATTTTCTGTGCCCTCCTCCTACATGGATGGGGCAGCTTTGTGGAGTGTTAGGCCTACTCCACTAGTAAATTCACAGGGCTCTCCAAATAAACTTGGGCAGGAACTTCAGCTGCCAAGATGGCCAGTTACCCCCGTGTCCTCACAAAAGGAGCCGTCCACACCTCCTAAGAAGGAGGACAGAGTGTGGGACTTGAGTAATCCTCAAGTAATATCTTCGACTGTTAGCCAGCCAGAGAAGCCATGGAATGGCTGTGAGCCACAAAAGTCATGGGCTTCAGGCTTAGCAGGTGCATCCACCTCAGCTCAAATAGACCAAAGCAGTGCTATGCCAGTTTCAAGTCCTGTCTCTCATGGGGCCAGTAGCACCTTATGGGATATACAAACACCACCAGGAATTCCAAAGACTATAAGCTCCACTGAGAAGTTAGTAAATAATCAAGATTTTCAGCTGCAGCAAAAGCAGGTGTCATCTGGCTGGGCCAATGTACAGACAGCGACACAGAAGGTTCCCATCTCTATTCAGTTCGAACCTCATCGTTTCGGTCAGGGAATGGGAACACCAGTATGGGGCTTCCAAAGCAATCCCGTGGGTCCCCAAACCCTGCTCTCTGGGCAACTCAAACCAGGGAATGGACAGGAGCTGCAGCAACAACCAATGGTAACAGGCACTCAAATAATCATAAATCAGCCTTCTCCTTTCTTCTCACCTCCTCCACTTGCTCCGCTCCCTCCTCTTGCTTTGCCTGGCCCTCACCCTCTTCACTCTGTCGCAGTTGGTGCACTTCCAAGACCTCCACACCCAAATATTTTTTTCACACCACAGGCAGTCATGAGCGAGAGGCCACACATGCCACAGACCCTGCCCCTACCTCAACTTGCCCCACGGACAGAACCTCATAAACTTGGATCTCGTTTGCCTTTTGCCCCTGAACGGCTTCTCCAGTGCATGATATGCGGGTGCTCTCTTCCTCGGGAGCTGGATCTACAAATGCATTACTTGCAACATGCACAAGGAGAGATTTGACATTTCTTACTCTAGCAACAAGACTTAGTTATGTTTTTATAATTTTGTTATTTGGTAGAACCTCATTTATCAGACATGGATGAGCATTAGACACAAAGAGATGAAGGTGAAACGTGGTTTAGTCTGTACACTTGTTGCACATTTGAAGTCTTTCGGCCCCAGATTAGATTGCACAGTCAGGGTGTGATTTTTGAGATGAAGGGTGTGTATACATTGCCATTGTTTCGCTGTCCTTTTAAATGCTTATCCAAATACTTCTAGATTAATGAGGTTCTGCTGTAAGGTCTACATTTCATTTATTGCCAATGACCTTTAGATTTAGATAATATTAGTACTTTTCTAGTTCTGGTCATATGTCCTAAATCATTTGTACTGTGTTTCTTCATGTACAGTATACTGTGTGCCTTTTTATGAGTACAGTCTGCATGTCTGCTGTCTTTGGTATTCTAGGCCTAGTTTGTGCTTATTAAGGTAGACTCAACAATGTGACCTCACTCCCAAAATGCAGAGCAACTCTTTCAAAGATACTGTAAAGAAATGTGAGTTTTTGCTTTTGGAGAAGTGAGGGGGATTGTTGGGCTCACAGATTAGATTTGTCAGAGCATAAGGAGGAAAAAAAACTGTACCCATACAGTAATAAGCCTCTTAGAAAGCACTTGTATTCACAGGGCTACTGGCCCGGTCCAAATAAACGTCAAGTAAAAAGCTGAAGTATCTCTAACATGTAATTGTGATATCACATTAGGAGTTTTCTGTAAATGCTGTAAACTCTTAGGTGGCCATTGGGGATTTGTCACCTTTATACAATTACTAACTGTTGACAAATAGTACATTTTATAAGAAGTGTTAGATTTATGTAATGTTTTGTCATTAGCATTTTTTACAATGGCAAGACAGGCATATAATTGATTATATAAAATGCTTTGCTCCAATTGGTCCAGTGTGTGTCTCTTACCAGAATAACTATTTCAGATTGGAATGTACCCATATTTGTAAAAACAAATTACACTTTTTAGTGCTTAAATGTATTTTTGTTTGTTTGTTTTTTGTTTGGTTTTCTTTTGTGAATAATGAATGATTTCATTCCTTAACAGTAGATTTAGCCAAGTACATAATCGCATCTCCTTCCGTTATGAAAATGGGCATTTGGTTAGCTCTGGTGTCCCGCTAAATGACTGAAAATATTCATTACTGCTGTACAAAATAAACCCATGGTTCATTTGTAAAAATAAAAATTTTAAAAAGCTCAAAAAAAAAAAAGTAAAACAAAACAACTTCCTGTGCATTTCAACATTCACTAATTCAAAAACGTGCCCTTCTACCTCTATCCACTGTTTTAGCATGGAAGATTTTTCCCATGATGTCTACATATTGGATTAAAATAAAAACCTGCCTTTGATTATAAACTTGTGTGGTGCAGTACTTCACAGGTAGCCTAAATCAGCATTAACACCTGGACGTCCTTATTATAGGGAACTCCTTAACCTTCGCCTGTCTGAGTGGGGTGATTTATGAACATGTGCTGTTGGAATCTTTTTTTCTTTTTCCCAGGAATTTGGCCACTGGATAATGGAAGGCTTTGTGGGTTTTATTTATGACCACAGGAAAATATGTTTTGCATTATAAGCTTTGATTTTAATTGTCATTTCCACATGTAATCACTACACTGTGATGTTTTCATGACTTAGAGACCCAGAGTAGCAAGATTTACTGCTGCAGAAGCTTTGAAGTTGATGATGGATTGGGTTAACTAATTTTTCAATAAATATGATTGAAAACCATAAGTACATTAACTTATTTGAGAATATGTAGCAGATAAAACATGAAAAACAAAGCTATGAAACATATTTCTGTATAAAATGTTTTATTCAATAAGACTGGTTGAGCTCTGGAGGATCAATGCAGTAAGAAAAAGCATGATAATGGCCTGTTGTGGAAATTGATCAAATTCTGAATTGCATGTTTTTCTAAATTTGTTGTCTTAAGAAAATTCCGATTCCTTCGTTTGATATTTTTATGCTTCACATAAAAATGAAATCATTTCACGCAGCCATCAGTCAGCAGAGCAGATAACATGCTCTAATAAACCAACAAGAGCACCTGATAAATAGACGAAAAGTGCACACTGAGATGAAATAAATAGTTACAAATATTATTGCAATTTAAAGTACTTTCAGTTTCTTATGAGCCATTCACAGACTCTGGTTTGCAGTCTGATTGCTGTGGGGGAAAAACAACCTATTTAGCAGTCGAGTGGTCCGTGATCTGATACTTGTGTATCTCGCAGACCGCATGAGTGTGAACGCACCATAAGCGGGATGAGTTGAGTTCTTTATGATGCTGATTGTTTTGCACTTACTGTGCTCAGTATGGGGACATTTGATCTCAAGTCATCAAATTTTTAGATCATTTTCTGCTTGGCCGTCTCCGATTTACATAAAAATGTTATGGTCAAAAGTTTGGACATATATAATGATTGCTGTGGAATTTTAGCTTCATATATCAAATACTTTTCTTGATTTTCTTTTAAAGCAGCAAATCTGTTCACATTCAGGCCTTTTTTTTTCTTTTTGCACTTTGAAATCCAAAGCAATGTTTGAATTTGAACATGAATGTCTGAAAAACTATTAAAGAGAAAACCTGCTCTGGTCTTTTTTGCCATAAAATCAAACCAGGATCTGTCATTTGGGACAGATGTATCAAAACAATGTATTGGCTGTTTAAAATATGAAAAAAAAATTAAGCAGTCCTTCAAAGTTCCATATTTGCTCACACACTACCAATTGGGGCATGTGGACACAGCAACTTGGCCTTGGAAGACTACCTACGTGAAACGAGTTACACATCCTTTTTTCATAACTCTTAATTGTTCTGTTATATTTATTTTTATGTTTGAAAAACTTCTACAAGTCTGTACTTGTTGTGTTTTTAATACCTCTGAGTACATTTTAAACTTAACCTGAATTATCAGTCCTGCTTACAAAGTGGGTCTCGAAAATGAAAAATATACACATATTTAACAAAATAATTTTCTCAGTTATAATTAGAGTACCATCTGGAAACTCCAGAATTTTGTTCAGATCAGATTACCTACTGATATTTTTGTTTTTGTGCTACAGCTTGTCATATTTGTTCGGTCTAGCATGACAGTTGAATGAAAATAGCATTTTCCTCATTTTTGTGACTAAGCATTTTGTGTTCAAAAGTATTCTAAATGTTTTATTTTGCATTATTGTGAAACACAGCTACATCCCAGCTTAGTATCACAAATGGGAGTTGCTGAGGCACTCTTCCTTTTGAATATTGAGCTTGTGTTCACTCTGCTGATGAGCACATCTGTTAGATAAGCCTTTAGAGCTATGCAGTACTTACTTTTTTTTCCTTTTTCTGATGAACAACTGTATACCATTCAGAAATTGTCACTAATTGTCTTTTGCGAGTTCAAAGGTTTTTTTGTTAGTGTGTGCTCAAATATAGGACTTTGTAAGACTTTTTTCATATTTCATCAATACACAAACATTAAAATAAAAAAAAATTTCTGTCCCAAATTTCACAGCAGAGTAATCATTATATATGTCCAAACCTTGCACCCCAAAAAAAGGCAAATCGGAGATGGTGGAGCAGAAGACCCTCGATGATTTGAGATGGAATATCCCACAGATGTGCCACTGATGACTTTCTCAGCAGTTCTCATTACCTTATTCGGGTTGTGAAAGAGAACACAGGCATAATAAAGCATGTAATTATGTATTGAAAATGTTACTTGAGTCAAAACACACAGGTGTCACCAGAAAATATTTCTCCTGCATCGGTGTATAGTGTTGGTCACTGAACTCAAATTTAACCCTGTGTACTGTTGTCTGTGTAGGTTCTCAGTCATCCAGGTCATGGAATGGCCTTCTTTAAGTTTCTTGAAGACGTTTCACCTCTCACCTGAAAGGCTTCTCCAGTTCTTCAAGGAGCTTAAGTCAAGTTGCATTTTTTTCAGATTCCAGAGACCCTGTGTACTGTTGTTTTATCATTTAATATAAAAATGCATCTGATTCTTTGACCTTTTTTTAAAAAAAGATTTAAACATAGGTAACTAGTTCCAGTCAACGGAGGTACATATGTGGATTTTGCCTGATTCAGCCTGTTCCCGATCTACTGCAACCAATTGAGGGCATCTGTTTCCCAGGAGTAATGCACCATCACCACCACCGGCGTCACTGCACGCTGACGGCGTCGTGTGGAAGAAAAAAAGAGAAGAAGAAAAAGAAGACTTCCGTTGAGGGAAGGCGGGGTAGACGAACTGCGCAGGTGCACTTACCACAGCTCGCGCTTATATGTACACCAGCCTCGTTATTTAAATGAAAGACGCTACTCTATTGTGTGTTAACGAGTTAGACTTATACGCATTGGTTTAACTCCTGTGGAGCTGATCGAGTGGTAAAAATAAAAACTATTTAGAAAAAAACGGTGGCGCTGTTTAGCTGACGAGCGCTGCCAGAACAGCCACGCCAAGATGGAGGGAGCTGCTGCCGCGGCGAGCGTAGAGGACGGAGCTAAAAACAAACCCCGCACTGACGACGGGACACCTGAAAACAACCCCGGGCCGTCAAGTGAAGACGCCGCAGACAGTAAGTACTTCATTAACGGTGCCATGGCTTCAGCGTTTGCCTTGTTTGTACCGTTAGCATAGCACCAGTGTTTTCGTGTGTGTGTTCGTCATCCGCTAACTCCATTATAACAGGAACGTGTAAATATTTGACTTGCAGTCAGAGAAGTGCGTTTTTATGGTAAATGTGTAACACCAACAAGAAGCATATAGTTGGCAGTTCGAACTAAAGCCGTTCGTAGATGGTCAGTGTGGTGTGTTGAATAAACAGCGCCGGCTCTGGACAAAGTTGATACTCGCCATATGAATAGAGATAAAAAATTATGTCTCTTTTTTTTTTAAAATAATGTAGTCCTAATGCCATTGAATCATCTGAAGTGCATCGCTAGAAGTAAACCTATTGTAGAGCTGAAACCACTCTGTTGCTCTAATGCTGTAGAACAGTATTAATATGTGGCCAGGCCATGAAATGGGTCTGATCTGTGGCCTCTACAGTTTTCCTCCGATTTCAGCATAACATAATTAGCGTTCCCATGTTTTTTCTTTTATTAGCATTAACAATCTGGCACCAGCTATACACGCATCATAGTTTGTATCAAATTGATAAGCTACAGAGAACAGCAGTATTCCTGATCCTGTCTATGTTAGCGACTGACTGACTGATAGAAACAAACCCAGAATATACTGATCATAAAGAGCAAACTTCATCAGGGCACTACAAAATTAACTTCCTCCTCTAACACCTGCCTTAGAGTGGAGATGGATTCAAATAAACACCATAGCCAGCAATGGTGTTTACTTATTAAAGATCCTTTTTAAGAGTCACATTAATACGGATAACTAAGGTTATTAAAATTAATTAAAATAAAAACAGTGGCTGAAACAATACCGAATGCAGTGGGACAATTGTGTTGCTTGTGTTTTAATACCAATTCAGAACTTAAGTCTTGCACCTACTATTATTACCGTGATGATAATAAAAATAAAACTAGAAATTACCAAAATAAAACACTTTAACTGCTCACACGCCAGCATCACTCTAAAACCTTTGCTGATGTTAGTCTTCACTTATATTGAAGTAAAATGTTATGAATTAAAGGTTTCTGATTGTTGTTTTGTCAGTACACAGACATTTTAGCAATCAGTGGGAGGAAGTTTGTTTTCCTCAGCATGGTTATGTGAAAACTGAAGCATTGTTGTTTTTGTTTTGTTTTTTTAGAACAATAGGGCATTTTTATTTATGCAGCAAACAATACCATTCTAACTGTCTGTCTTGGCTGTTTCTGTCCCATTTAGTATATTTTTACATGTATATGTGACACAGAAGCAGAATATCTTGAGTGTTTTTGCTTCTTTCAGTCTTCAAAAACCATCTAGTCTCTTTCTAGATGTGCAGCAGTGAGGACTGTTTTTGAACATTTTACCGTGTAGAGCAACAACAGTAGTTCATTGCTCTCAGTTTCAGAAATACTGGTTAACAGTTATCAGTTTGTATGCAGTAATAAAATTTGATGAAAAAACAAGAACTTTCCTTTTTATTAAATATTTAAACTTTTAAATGGGAGCTGATGCATGCAATTAAATGCTAACTGTGAAAGTGAGGTTTGTTTGTTTTTTTTTTGTAAACAGCATTAGTGTGTAGGCATGGACCTTTGGTAACATTTGCCTTTTAAAAAATGCAACTACCGTAGTTAGGGCTGGGCGAAATATCGAGTTTTTAAGAAATATTGATATACACGCGATATAAGATGAGACAATATCGTTTATATCGATATAGTCTGTCATTTTACAATATACTTGCAGATCCACCAGTACACCTTTCTCTTCCCCCGAGTTTGTCTCTGCACAACTTCACACTGCCCCGCCTCTCACCACTTCACCCGTGAATCATGCAGGAAGCGACAGCAATGGCAGTGTTGCCAACTTAGCGACTTTGTCACTAAGTTGGCACTTTTTTTTTTCTTCAAAAAAGCGGCTAGCGACAAATTTAGCGACTTTTTCCGGTGACGTGGGCGACTTTTGGAGAGTTTAGGAACCCTGAAATCCTCCGCTGTTGCCATGTTTTGTGTACATACAGCCTTCGTACTGCGTCTGTTCGTATGCTTTGGCATCGCCCGGACCCCCAAGAGTGCCTGCCTGCAGGCAAGAGGGCACCGCCATATCGCAACTCCATAGCAGAAGTTGGTCTGTACCGTAAGTCATGTGACCTTGATAGTGGAAGTGGGTCTTTTTTGTGTGTTTGTGAGACGCCGCATTGAGCGGGTGGGCCCATTGCTGTAATACGCGCTGATGTCTTTGGATTTACTGAGATGCTTAGAACCCTGCTGACTGAAGGATGGAATTTTGTTCATTCAGTCTGTTTACATGTTTTTTTTGATTGGCACAGATTACACGGAGGAAGCACTTTGGTGAAGTCTACTTCACTGGAGACTGGTTTTTTAAATAAGTCAGACTTTTGCTGTTTATGATCTGTATCTTTGCTGTTTACATTTTAATAGCACAGCTGTGAGTCTTTTGTTATGGAGGAAAAAAGCATTAATTTATTTAAGGAGCATTATTATTTAAATATGCCAATAGTTTATTTTTGAGCAGTTTCTCATGTACATCTACAGCTGAATGTTAATAAAAGTGCCTGTGACATTTGGGACATGTAGCTTTGACTCAGAAGTGCCTTTTTGTTTATACCTTTTGGGAAGAAAAAAAATATCAAGATATATAGTGTATCGCCATTCAGCTAAAAAAATATCGAGATATTATTTTTGGTCCATATCGCCTAGCCCTAACCGTTGTAACTGTATAAAATAAGTAATTCATATTCAAGGACATTTGGCCTGAGCAGTGTAATTACACTTCAATAATAACACTTTTTTTAAATGAAAAATATCATTTTTCTCCAGTCACTTATTTATGGTTTTATTTGGAAATTCTGCTGCTGTGATCATACTGTAAGCTCAAATTATATTTAAAATAAAGACCTTTTTGCGCCTGTGTTTTTTTGTTGTTTTTTTTTATTTTCCTTTCTTTTCCTTCTCTGAAAACAGGAGTGGCTTTGACCTCCTCTTTTCCCCTTTCTATTTCTAGGGGTTGGGGTTTTCTGCTGTCAGGATTGTGGAGAAGCCTTCAGAGAGGAAGCAGCCTTCTTGGAGCATCGCCATCAGCACCCACAAGAGAAAATTTATTTAGACAAGCATTTGGATGAGTTGCATGATACAGAAAAGGACAGTGAAACACATAATTTTTGTTCTTTATGTTCAGTCTCATTTAATGACCTGAGTGAATACCACTTGCATATGGAGAAGAACCATGATCAGATCTCACAGAAGGAGTCTGGTATCCAGATTAATGCTGGCATTGCAAAGCATCACACCTATGAATGTCAGGACTGTGGGAAATCTTATGGTGTGATTGGACACTTTCTCAACCATCAGCGCTCACACAGACAACCTTCCAAATCAGTTTTTCATGACCTTCAGCATTTGAAAAAGAAGTCATTTCAATGCGAGTCTTGTGGGCGCAATTATTCTCGTGCTTCGGCTCTCGATGCCCATCGTCGTTGTCATGAGGAAAAGTTGATAAAGTCAAGAAGCAGGAATTCAGGAGATGCAGTTCCAGCTGCAGAGTCAGTAGTAGACACAAAGCCCTGTGAAAGTCAGACAGAGGGTTATTCTGAAAAAGTTTTTACATGCTCGTGTGGAAAAGCTTTTTCTGCCCTGTTGCGCCTTAAAACACATCAAAGATTTAGCCGCAACAGCCAGTGCTCTCCTGAAGAAATGAAACAAAAACCAAAGAAGACCTGCAACGAGTTTTACTGCAGTGAGTGTCAAAAGGCTTTCAGTGGCCATATTGCTCTCTTTAACCATCAGCGATGGCATGCTAATCATGCTGACGATTCTGCAAAAAGGTTCCCATGTGAGGAATGTGGAAAAGTGTTTATGACTCTCACGTTCTACTACAGGCATCAGCGCACTGCACACAGCGACGAGACCCCAGCAAAGTCCTTTCACCATCAGCTGTGCCAGCTACAGAAGAAGGCATTTGAATGTAAAGACTGTGGACTCAAGTTTTCTAGGGCATCAGCACTTCATTCTCATCAGCTTCATCATACAGATGTTTTTAGAGAAACTGAGAAAGAGGCCCAGATGTGTTCCTCTCTACCTCAAGACCAAATGGCAGAAACTGGAAGAAGGGAGATTGACTTGGAAGCTTCAACAGAAGGAAAAGTGCAGCTGGAGAGTTTGCCTCCTGCCAGTATGACTGAAGTGTTGTACATAGATGATACTGATGATGACATGGAGAGTTATGAACCCGGGGACTTTAATGTACAAGTGATCAGTGCAAGTGAATCTGAGGACGAGCCAGCCCAAGACCTGAATCCCGATCTGGAGCTGGTATGTGAATCAGATCAGGAAGGAAGAGATGACGGAGATATTGTTTCCAAACCAGAAATGGACTTGAAAATTGTACAAATTGACTTTGAGCAAGCTGACGAGCCAGTTGCACTGATAGCGAGGGAAGCGGAGAATAAATCGGCAGTGGACAGATTTGATTGCCCAGAGTGTTACCGCTGGTTTTCTAGTCCCTCATCACTGCGTGTTCACAGAATGTGGCATGGGGTTCATAAGAGAAGACAACAGACACAAGGTCAGTCAGTGGCAGTTTACGCATGTGACACTTGTGGCCATGAAGCTAGTAGCTTTGAAGCACACTGCCATCATATACAAACTCACACTGATCAAAAGCCAAGCAGCGACACAGTGCATCAGGCAGAGTTATTAGCAAAGAAAAATCTGACCTGCAGTGAATGTGGAAAGGTTTTCTCTCGGTTGTCGGCCTTGGTCTCTCATCAGTTGCATCATCCCAAAAGAAAACAGTTCCAGTGCCCAGATTGCGCAATGTCTTATTTGCATGCAGCTAGCCTATTTAACCATATGAAAATCTGCTCGGCACAAAAAAAGGACAATGTCAGTAAGAAAGAATACAATCCAAAGAAAACCCTACTAGGCCCAAAGATCTATCATTGCGAGCAGTGTGGAAAGGGTTTTTGGTCTTTAGGGGCTTTCTCCCACCACAAGCAAAATCCGACAGAGTGCGCAGATTTGAGGCTGAGAAAAGGCGTCCCGGGATCTTCCGTTAATGGACACCAACGCTCCAGCATGAAGGTTGCATGTCCGGTGTGTGGCAGAAAGTTTCGGCACAGAGGCATTATGACATTGCACATGCGAAAACACGAAAATGGAAATCACAAATGCGAACTTTGCAACAGGTCTTTTCGCCTTTTTTCCAGCCTCCTCAGACACCAGGTAGTGCATAATGACCAGTTACTCCCACCACCCATTAAGTCTTTTCAGCATCAAGTTGAGCAGCTGAAAAAAAACACCTACAGCTGCCCTGATTGCGGGAAGCTGTTTTCACGGGCCAAAGCATTGCAGTTTCATATGAAAAGCCACGGTTATGAGAGTGGGCACTCTCCATCATTATCTTGGTCTACGTGTCACACTTGAAGATCTTCAGTGTGCTACGTGCCTTGCACATTTCAACAGCAAGGTCTCTCTAAGGGCTCATCAGAAACTGTGCATTAAAAGAGACAATCAGGTAGCTGCAAAGAGAGAACCCTCAGAAAATGATGATGCGCTAAGATTGTGTAAGGGCAGCATGGATGCTAGCACACTGGAGAGCTCTGACCAGTCTAAGGTACGTACGCAAGTAAAGAGTGAAAAGGACAGTTTGGAGCTAGCGATGGAAAATGACACCAGTGAAGGAGACATGGAAAATCCAAGTAATGAATCCAGCATGAAATATAAATGCAAAAAATGTGATCGAAGCTTTTCAGTGGTCGGGGCTTTAAATTTTCATAAAAGAATTCATGCGGAGGGCTACAGATCTTTAGCAAAGTCAAAATTGGCTATTTCTGCAATGTTAAAAAAACCTAAACAAGAGGAGCAAAGTAAAGGACTATTTCACTGTGCAGAATGTGGGAGGCGATTCAGGTCCAACTCTGCCCTGGGCTCCCACAAACGCTGGCACAAAGAAAAGAAATCTTCACGGTCCTTGCTAAAAGAGGATGATTTGAAATCTCATAACCACAAGACCGAAGATGGGACTTTTCAGTGCAAAGAATGTGGCAAACAATTTTTTAACCACCGCGTTCTCCAGCGCCACCAGATGTTTAATCCCCAGTGTCAAAGCAAAGCTGAGCCAGAGCCAGATTTAAGCAAAAGTGCTGAGAGCAGTGGCACACTGGGCAAGACATTTGTGCAGGGCTCACTTCTAGCTGCCCACTGCCAAAACAGTAACATTTTAGAGACTGCAGACCATCAGGGAAATGAGCCATTTGACCACACTCCAGATCAAGGTGATATAAACTGCAATGAGGGTAAGCCTGTATCACTGAAACCAAAGGCTCACCAGTGTCCCCTCTGCTCTATGAGCTTTTCTAAAGCAAGAGGACTGCGTGCCCACAAATGGCAGGCCCACGCAAAGAGCACCAAAGGCAAGTGTAAGGCTGCTTTGAGTACAAAAAAGGACCCCATTTCTTCAAATAGTGAGGTCAGCAAAACAGAAGATTCATCAGCAGTAGAAAACACCACAGTGATATTAAAAAGTAGCCCCATTGACAGAGAGAGGATGAAAATTGCATTGGATTCTCCTGTGAAATCACGTCATGACTCCAGGGAATGGGGTACTTCTGACGGTGCCCCTGACCTTAAGAGAGTTTGCCTGGATGTGAAGCAGGAGCCAAAACTGGATATTCAAACTCCTAAAGCTGCAGCTGAGGTTCCTCCACAAGTCAGCTGTGTGTTGGAAAGCACAGTCAAATGCTTCTTCAAGTGTAATAAGTGTGGGAAAGCTTTCCAAACAGAGGACCAATTAGGAGCCCATAAGACAAAGGCAAAGAGCCGGCCTTACTGCTGTGCTCTATGCTGCCAAGGCTTTTGGACTGAGAATCAGCTGCATCAGCATCTTGCTTGGCACGATGAAATCCGCTGCCGTCTCCCAAATGAGGTGCGCTATAGGCTCAGTGCTGCTATGACCTCAAAGCCTCTGAAATCCAACCTCTCCACTGCTGACAACAGAGGAAACTCTTTCCCCGATTCTGAAATGACTCGGCCTACGTTTAACTCAGCCAGCCAGTCACAAAGTAGCCATAAGTGCCAACACTGTGGCAAAGCCTTTCTTTCACCAACTGCATTACAGAAACACAAAACGGAGCAGTGCAACAGCAGTGACTCGTACCATTGCTCCATTTGCCCCAGGACCTTCCGTGAAATCCAAGACCTTATTGATCATCACCAGGAATGTATCGGCGATTATAAAAGACAAAGCGATGCTCCTGCGGTCTCTTCAGGAGATACCAATGGCCTTACTTGCCTTGAATGTGGAACTACTTTTTGTCAAGAAACTGATTTGCACCAGCATTATATTGAGCATGCCCATAGAATGAATTAAGGAAAAGAAACTTGAGAAGAGCTGAAAAAATGACTCTGTACATAGATGTAGGCTTTTTCTTTTAACTTCCAAAAATGTTAGGAAATTCTTTGTTGCACCTTTTGCTTTGGCTAAATAGTTCTTTGTGTATTATTTGAGATTCTTTATACTTAAACACCTAACACTGGAATGGTATACGCTGAGAAGCCATAACATTGAAACTACTGGCAGGTGAAATCAATAAGAGATCATTCCATTATGTGAAATTGATGTCAGTCTTACTTTGACCTGCACCACAAATAAGAATGATGTTGAAGGCCAAGGCAGTGGGTTTAATGATCTGGCTGATTAGTAAAGGTGCAAATGTGAAAGTAACTCTTTTCTTTTATAATTTGCACTGTTTTGAACCACAAATTGTTTTTGGTTTTTTGGGAGGGGGTGGTTTTATTGTTCTTTGTTTTGGTTTTTTTTTTTGGCTGTTTTGTATCGCTCTGTCATGAATGTAAATTGAACCTGGTTAAGCTCTTTGAGGACCACTGTCTTGAATTTTTGGATACATTTACCTGTCTGAATTTTCCCAGAAAAGTGAAGAAGAGAGGTTTATTTTAAAGTGCCATTGACACACTACTTGCAAAACATGTGCGTGCTAATGTTGCTGCTGTTCTGTTTAATGACTGAAGATTTGCCGAAGATTTGCTGGACTGTGTTTTGCATATATCAGAAAGTTAAAGATATCTGAAATTCAGCAACATGTACTCTTTATGTAAACTGATGGAAATATAAAATTCCTGCTTGATGTCAGTTACTTCCATAAAAACTATACTACATTCAAGTCATTGTATGCTTTGTACAATGCATTACGCATTAATTGGTTTATAAGCTCCTCTGTTGATTCTTTACAGTGTTATTTCTATGGTGTTAAATACTATTCATTACTTAAAGTAGCATTTATGTTCTTGTAGTATAGTTGCAAGTAGGCAAAGGTTTCTTTGCTGTATTTATTTGTTTGTTTTTCCTAGAAAAAAGAAGTTGAAAATAAACAGCCTTGTTTTGGCCATGATTAATGGTTGTGTGATGAATTCAGTCGTTGTTTGCCGTTTCCCTTTTACCACTTATTTCCTGATTATTATATGCCAGTATACAAGTAAAGTATTACATGTTTTTAAAAAAAAAGCTACACTTTAAAATTAATTTCATATATAGCGTGTAATGAAGAAGCTCTGTTGTGTCTCTAAAATAGACTAAAAGGCTATTAATCATATAACTCATATAACCTTGAAGTAAAGAATGAAAAAAGCATCCCCTGTTGTCCATGATGATGATGATGATGATGGTGATGGCAGCAAGCAACCCTAACCCTGTTGCATAATTTTTTTTAATTTTTTTTGGAACAGAGGGCAAACCCCAAATTTTAGCAAATGCACACCAAAAATGACTTTTATTTTTCAAAAAATTAGTATTGGGCTTCTCATCAACAAATAAAGTCATAATGGGTTTAAAATGAAGTTTTTAAAAGACCTTTTTGTTTTCTAATTTGATTTATCCAATTTTTAAGCTTCTTACATACAAGATGGGTGACAGGAAGTCAAACACGCCAATTAGACAAAATCAGGTGTTCAGATCAGAGAAAATATTTTATCATCCTGATTCTGAAATTAAGTGTTTTGAAGTTTTCTAATGTGAGCTGATAAAATTTGAGGTGTCAGCTTGAAATCATCAATTTTTAATGCAAAGATGAATAGATTGACAATAAATGCATCCTGTTGTAGTAACTATATTTCTGTATAGATCTGTTGACAATTTTGTTGTGTACTAATAGGTAAACACAGGTGTTGCTGATCACATTAGTTAAGGCTCTGCACTTAATGAGAGAACTTTGACTAATGTTATTAGTAACACCTGTTTATTTATGTCAAAATATCTGCAGTGATGCAGGTTTATGGCTGAAGGACCGTTACCTCTAATTGAAAGATGTGTTTGCAGAGTGTGGGTAAAAAATAAGCTGGATCTCTGACTGCAATAACACTGGTCCACAAGCACTTTGCTACTCGGTTTCTTTTGCCTGGACTTTAACAAATTCTACCAAATCTGAAAACCGTTTTCATCTAGCACACGCCGTCCAAATATTGGACAACTAGGATGACTGGACAGAAACAGTGATGCATTTCAAGCATTTAAGGAAATAAGTGTGGTCTCGAACAGTGAAGCCAAAACAAAGGAAGGTGTTTCTGTTTGTCCTTAAATCCTGTGAATTGATGCTTAAGGAAAACTGAAGGCAACTTGAATCAGCAGCAAGGGAAGAATTTGTGCAAGTAGTGCAGATTTTTTTTTGGCAATCACAGAGCAGATAATTATGCTGAGCTTGTGGATAACCTGCTGAAAACAGATCAGCTAATGAGTGTCAGAATGTCAGTGAAGATGCACTTTTTACATTCTCCTCTAGACTCCCCACCACCACCACCACCAAATTCGGTTGATGTCAGCGACTATGAATGGGCAAAGATTTCATCAAGATATAACAGTGATGGAAAAGCATTATCAGGAAAAATCTAATCCGAGCGTGAGGGGTGACTGCCGCTGGCTGTTGCACAGAGAGACGGATGTGCAGTCAGAGTGTAAAAGCAAGTACCTCAAACATTTCTGAGCACGCTGACCTCGTTTTATTTTAAACAGAATTTTTTTTTTAATGCATCTTTGGTATTGTCTTCTGGTTTGTTTCAGAATAAACCCATTAAAACAATTTTGGTGAGAAATAGTTAAAATTGCACTGATCTATTCAAAAGTGTCAAGATGTCTGTATCTCAAAAATCTGACTTGTGAGTTTAAATCAGATTTCCTAAAAAAAAAAAAATATATATATATATATATATATATATATATATATATATATATATATATATATAATATATATATATATATATATATATATATATAGATAGAAGTAACCCTAGATAAAGAGCTGGTGTGTAGTTCCCTGGAGCAAACAAATTGTTTGTTTTTGTAAACCAGTGCAATCAGCAGAGTTAAAAGATGTCTTTACTGTACATTGCTTTGAAATGAAGTGGTTTTATTATTATTGATTGGGTATTTTTTCCCCTCTCCCATTTAACCAGTGTGGAGCCATAAGTTTTAGTTTGTTTTTGCATGTACTGATACATGGTTACTTTCTAATGTCTGCTGAATCATCAAACTGTCAAAATAAAAATGGATTTCCTTTTTACTTTCTATGTAATACCCAGGCTGTCATAATAACCTATATAGTACTTAATTATTTCTTCTTTTCCTCTCTGCAGATGAAAAATACAGGGCTGAATGTGAGGACTGTGGACTGAAGTTCACACAACAGGAACTCTACAAGTCCCACCTGTTCCAGCACGCCCTGGAAGAGGAAGAAGCTCAGATGGGAGAGCACAGCACAGCAGAACTAGTCTCTGGGAGAGCGCACGGCGGAGAAAAAGATGATGTGGAAAATACATTTAAACAAGCTTATAATTGCTTGACCTGTGGAAAGACTTATAAATACCTGGTTTCATTCCAAAAACACCAGCGACTCCACAGGAGGACGTCCTCTAGAGCGAATAAAATAAATGGAGACCTGAAAAGGCAGAGAAATGAAGAAAACGCGGAGAAAAGTGACAGTGGAAACTCAGGTGAGGATGTAACAGCTCTGTGGAGTCCGATTTTAGAGAGCCTTCATCTTTCTCCTGAAAATGGGGTGTAGGTAGGAGTGTTGTTGTAGGTGGTGTTCTAATATCATTTTTTGAGGGTTCATTTCAAAATTCCTTTGTCTATAAAACTACTTGAGTTTGGTCCTTCAAATCTTTAGGAATAAAGTGGACTCGTGGATGTAGCTCGAGGTCACATACAGTTTAATGATGGTTGTTTGAAGCCCATAAAATATTTGGATTTCTGATCTCTGACAGCAGATCTGGAGGCCTGTAGAAACCAGAGTTTTATAGGTAGGGGACTGATATTTTATTTACAGTTTTTCATATACATATTAAATTATTACACAGAATTTCTAACCAGCAATCGTCTCATCAGTGATGCTGATTCATTTAGCTAATATGACGTTCAGAGAAACTGTAACAACTACTTACATCATTTAATTCATTTGAGAGAAAAAAATCAGAATGCAAAACCAAAAGTAATTGAATGCACAAGTTTAGTCATCTGAATTGCTTGCCATCTAAATTAATAAAACAAGTGCTACTTAAAAGTGTCTTCAGTAGTCGAGAATCATTAAAAGTCAATTGAATTCCTTCAGTCTCTGTATTTTTATGTCATTCTCCTTAAATACATATCTGTGTTCAGAGTTAGAATCAGGAACTTCTATCTTTGCATTTTTGTGTTGTAGTGGCGCTCAGCACATCCTCTCTTCGTGGGCAGAGAGGTCTTCTTGCTGGGCGATTTGAATTCAAGCATCTTGCTCTGCTCCTGAAACGGTCTTTGGATGCTGTAAATAAATATTTCAAAAATTCTTGTTGGGAAAATGAGAGAGAACACTTGTAAATTTTGGATATAGAAGAAATTTGCTTTTTTTTTTAAAGAAGTCAATTTGGATTTGGCACATAGTGGCATACCTGGGGAACATCACACTGGACTGAAACTGGACTGATTTTGACTATTTTAAAGAATACGAAGTGCCTTATATTTCAGAAGCAGGAAATAAAATAATTTCATCTACCTGCCAAACTGTGGTTTATACAGGCAAAGACTGGACATCTACAATTTTAGGAACTTCAAGCATTTGTCATTCTGTGTTAACTTGAGCTACGCTCTTTCTTGAGAGTCCATATTCATAGAGCCATAGTACCAGATATTTACCTAGCCCAGGTAGTTTTCTAGATAAAATGTCCCCTCAAAAAAATGATGCTAGAAAAACATCTAAAAACACCCCTACCTCCATCCCTGGAGTCCAACCAGTATTTTCTTTTATAGCAGGAGATTTTTTTCCTATTATTCTGAAGTGAGCAAAGTTTTCCATCTTCTGTGATTTAAACATTATTTGGTGACTTTACATCAGATGGTAACTTTGTCAGTAATGAGCTGTCCTCCTGCATTTAAGGCCATCTTTCAGATGATTCCTAAAATACGGAATAATAATTTGTCCAAAACAAAATCACAATGGGTTTATTCTACATTCTCACTAAAACTTTAATCCATAGACCGATGAGATTTCCTGTGTAGTAAAATTTCTTCTTTTCCTCTTTGTAGACAAACAACGCAGGGCTGAATGTGAGGACCATGGACTGAAGTTCCCACAACAGCAACTCTACAAGACTCGCCTGCACCAGCATGCCCTGGAAAAGGAAGAAGCTCAGATGGGAGAGCACAGGATGGCAGGACTAGTCTCTGGGAGAGCAGATCCTGGAGAAAACAGAAATGAAGGCATAGGTGGTGATTCAGCCTCCATGAAAAATACACGTAGAAAAACTTATAATTGCTTGACCTGCGGAAAGAATTATAAATACCTGGTTTCATTCAAAAAACACCAACGGCTCCACAGGAGGACGTCCTCTGACGCGAATAAAATAAATAGAGACATAAAAGAGCAACTCGGAGAGGAAGAACATGTGGAGAAAAGTGACGGTGGAAGCTCAGGTGAGGATGCAAAGTCTGTGGACCGTGACAGCTCTGTGGAGTCAGAGTTTAGAGAGCCTGTGTATCACTCAAAGGTTTCCAAACTGTCCCTCTCTGCAGATCCATCTGACAAGTCCAAATCAGAAGATGTGCAATCACAAACGAGAGGAGAGTTGGATGAGAGTGAGTCAAAAAAAAAAAAAGCAAACATGCATAGAAAGAAAACAGTGGTTCGACTGTGATATTGGATCTTTACACCTCTACTGTAACGGGATGGTTAACTCAAAATTAATTTGCTGAACTATTTATTATTATAATTAGAAAAAAGTGACAAAATTCTGAATATATTCCTGCTATATCTTAACAACTTACACAAAATATTTAATCCATGACAGGATTTCCTGTACTTATTAAATTTCTTCTTCTCCCCTTTTGTAGACAAACACATTGTTGAATGTAAGGAGTGTGGACTGAATTTCACACAGTGGGAAAGCTACAAGACTCATCTGCACCAGCATGCCCTGGATGAGGAGGAAGCTCAGATTGAAGACCAGAGGACAGCAGAACTTGTCTCTGGGAGATTAGACACTGGAGAAAACAGAGATGAAGACATGATTGGTGATGCAGCCGAGTGTGACTCAAGTGATTCAGCCCAAACAATGACCTGCAACTTGATCCAAAGTGTTGGAGCTTCCACAGCCTCAGTGAAGAATGCAGTTCGAAAAGCTTATGCTTGCTTGATCTGTGGAAAGACTTACACATACATGGTTTCTTTCAAAAAACATCAACGACTGCACGAAAACAAGTCCTCTGCAGCAGCAACAAGTCAGAGTGCAAGCAACCAGAATTTGCGCAAGTACGAGTGTCCAGACTGTGGGATGTTATTCATCAGACGAACGCGGCTAATTGGTCACCTGAAAGTTCACAGGTCACGCAGATCATTAAACTCAACCCCCCACAGATGTGATAAATGTAGCAAGAACTTTGGTTCTGTAGGGTCGTGGATGGCTCACACTGAGCTGCATAAAAAGAATCCATTTTGGTGTTTAAGCTGCGCCCAGGGCTTCAGAGATGAAGCATCGCTTGATGAACACCTGCAAATTCACGATCAGAGGCACAGGAGCTTCCACACATCTGCACAGCTCACGAGTCACTTCAGCAGCCACAGTGAAGCAAAGCGGAGCTTCTCCTCTCCCAGAAAGTTAATTTCACTCAAAAAACAGCATCACACTGCTGCTGAGAATCTGGAGGGTCGGATTAGAAAGAGGACTCTTCTCCCTTGTGTTAAAGAAGAGCCAGACATCAATACAGAGATGGAGGAAAGTTCACAGAAAGCTAAAGTACAAAGCATGTGTGAGAAGTTTGGGGATTGTGACCGATCTGATGAGTCAGACTGTGGAGAGCCTGTATATCACTTCAGGCTCTCGGGGAAGCCTAGCACGGCTGATATGTCTGACTTAAAATCAGAAGACATACAGTCACAAACGAGAGGGGAGCTGGATGAGACTGAGTCACAGGAAATAATAGACCATAAGTATTGGGAATGGGAGTGCTTTGAATGTGATATGGGCTTTGATGAAGTGGCAAAGCTGCACTCGCATTATGTAAAACATGCAACTGGGGAGTTGCCTATACTGTGGGATAACACAGAGGGATGAGGCCTCACAGAAGCATTACAAGTTTCTGTCCAAATCTTTTCTGAGGACAATCTGCAGGCGCTACAAAATGTCAATAAACTTTAGCTCTGCATTTTTTTACTTTCCATATATAAAGTCAGCAATTTTTTTTTTTGATTTGTAAAAACGAAACTCATGCGTTACAGTATACTGACCAAATATCGACACTAAAGAGACCCATCTATAACAGGAATAGCCTCAATGTGCTGTGAGAATAAACACTTTAAAGCAAATGAATTAAAGAGGACAAAACCGAGAAAATGGAAAAACACCTAATTTTCCTTGTAAAACTAAATCAAAGTTCACCAAAAATCATTTTAGTGTTCATCTTTATAGACAGAGGACTGTGGATGTTGTATTAGCAGAGAAAGCTGCATCTTCTTCTGTCCACTCCGTGTTCCTTTAATGTTTTCCTTTTATTGGCAAGTGTCAGAAATGCTCCTTTTTTCCCCTCTACCCTAGAAAACCAACATCCTGGAGAATGTTTCCACTGATGATGCTGAGACTGAAGTTTTACAGGTAGGATTTTATGAAGGTGCCAGTTGAGGACATATGAGGCATTTCTCTGAAACTAGACACACTGATCTTCATGTCCTCTTGCACCAGAGCCTGTCACTTCATTTCCTCTCCAGAGCCAGTTTGAACTGACTTGTGAAAGGAGTATCACAAACTGCTGTAGGAAATCTGTTTTTTTTTTTGTCAATTCCCCAAACTCCTGCACACTGTCTCACTGCTGGTATATTTATTAAATTACAGTGTTTCTGTCCATCTGACCTGTATCAGGTATGTGAGCAAAATTGCTACATTTTCGTATGCATTCACATTAGAGAATGCTTCAATCTTTCAGCATCCAGAGCTGTGCAGACATTTTGTAACATGTTTGAATTTCCACCTATAAAAAAGTCATTCTTTTGTACAGAACTTAAATACTCTGAATAGTATCTGAAGTCTGTTTTTGTTTTTGACATTTTAAGCCTATAATCAAACCCAGACGTGATGCTCCAGATACACAACTAACTAAATGTATTGCTTCATCGGGGCATCTGTTTTCTGATGTGCCAAGATAATTGGAAAACCTTTTTTTTCTAGTAATTAGTTACTTTTTCAATGCCATAAACTTGCATTACATGCCACTGGTTGCTTAAAATCCCTAATCAGGTAGTCCATCCAGATATTGTCAAATTACATTTTTGGTTAATAGCATATAAAATGGCAACAAAGAAAAGAAAATGATACCTGTGTTTACAACTGTATTTATCAGTAACTGAGATGCAGACTGCTGGACTTCCATTGATTTTTTTTTATTGCTCATTAATACACTTACTCTAGGAAAGATGGTTGGCCTGTCAGCAGCAATCAGCAAAAGTGTAACGTGTATAATGTAATGGTTCACTTATTTAAACAATGAGAGCTAATTGCACTCAAGAGACTTTCATGTGATTGTATGATTGTATCAATTATAAATAAAGCACAAGTGCACAACTTTATCTGCTTTGTTGCTCTTTCTAATTCTAGTAGGTTGCACAGTGTTAAAGTCAAAGTCTGCTTATAAATACAATAGACATCTGTACCACGGTATATACAAACCCAGTCCCAAAAAAGTTGTGAAGCTGTGTAAAATATAAATAAAAACATAATGCAGCTATTTGATTTTCAAATCTCATAAACCTGTATTTTATTCACAATCGAACACAGAAAATATATTGAATGTTTAAACAGTTGTACTATTTGAGAATCTGGAGACTTTTTTTGTGTGCAAGGAACAAGGCTGAAAATTGATACTAGATACTTCTGATCTTCAGGCCTTCACTGCAGTAAAAACAGACATGATTCTGTCATGGAAATCACTGCATGGACTCGAGAACACTTCCAGAAATCACTGTCTGTGAACACAGTTCCTCATACCATCCACAAATGCAGGTTAAAGCTCTATCATGCAAAGAAGAAGCCATATGTGCAAATGATTCCAAAACACTGCCGTCTTCTCTGGGCCACAGCTCATTTGAACTGAGGCAAAGTGGAAAACTGATCTGTGGTCAGACAAATTGAAATTCTTTTTCTAAAACATTGGATCCCACATCCTCTGGACTAAAGAGGAGGGGAAGCATCCAGCTTATAACCAGTGCTCAGTTCAAAAGCCTTCATCTCTGATAGATGGGTTCATTAGTGCCTATGAGCTTACACATCGAGAAAGGTAAAATGTATATATGGGCTTTAGAGCAACTCCTCCCATCCAGATTAAGTGTTTTTGCATATTTCAGCAAGCCAATGCTAAACTGCTTACTGCATCTATTACAACAGCATGGCTTCATAGCAACAGAGTCCAGGTGCTGAACTGGCCTGCCTGCAGTTCAGACCTTTCAGTATCAGGAAAAAAAAATATATATATATATATATATATACACACACACACAGTGTATCACAAAAGTGAGTACACCCCTCACATTTCAGCAGATATTTAAGTATATCTTTTAATGGGACAACACTGACACAATGACGCTTTGACACAATGAAAAGTAGTCTGTGTGCAGCTTATCTAACAGTGTAAATCTATTCTTCCCTCAAAATAACTCAATATACAGCCATTAATGTCTAAACCAGTGGCAACAAAAGTGAGTACACCCCTTAGTGAAAGTTCCTGAAGTGTCAATATTTTGTGTGGCCGCCATTATTTTCCAGAACTGCCTTAACTCTCCTGGGCATGGAGTTTACCAGAGCTTCACAGGTTGCCACTGGAATGTTTTTCCACTCCTCCATGATGACGTCACGGAGCTGGCGGATATTCGAGACTTTGCGCTCCTCCACCTTCCGCTTGAGGATGCCCCAAGATGTTCTATTGGGTTTAGGTCTGGAGACGTGCTTGTCCAGTCCATCACCTTTCCCCTCAGCCTCTTCAATAAAGCAGTGGTTGTCTTAGAGGTGTGTTTGGGGTCATTATCATGCTGGAACACTGCCCTGCGACCCAGTTTCCGGAGGGAGGGGATCATGCTCTGCTTCATTATTTCACAGTACATATTGGAGTTCATGTGTCCTTCAGTGAAATGTAACTCCCCAACACCTGCTGCACTCATGCAGCCCCAGACCATGGCATTCCCACCACCATACTTGACTGTAGGCATGACACACTTATCTTTGTACTCCTCACCTGATTGCCACCACACATGCTTGAAACCATCTGAACCAAACAAATGAATCTTGGTCTCATCAGACCATAGGACATGGTTCCAGTAATCCATGTCCTTTGTTGACATGTCTTCAGCAAACTGTTTGCGGGCTTTCTTGTGTACAGACTTCAGAAGAGGCTTCCTTCTGGGGTGACAGCCATGCAGACTAATTTGATGTAGTGTGCGGCGTATGGTCTGAGCACTGACAGGCTGACCCCCCACCTCTTCAGTCTCTGCAGCAATGCTGACAGCACTCCTGCATCTATCTTTCAGGGACAGCATTTGGATGTGACGCTGAGCACGTGCACTCAGCTTCTTTGGACGACCAACGCGAGGTCTGTTCTGAGTGGACCCTGCTCTTTTAAAATGCTGGATGATCTTGGCCACTGTGCTGCAGCTCAGTTTCAGGGTGTTGGCAATCTTCTTGTAGCCTTGGCCATCTTCATGTAGTGCAACAATTCGTCTTTTAAGATCCTCAGAGAGTTCTTTGCCATGAGGTGCCATTTTGGAACTTTCAGTGACCAGTATGAGAGAGTGTGAGAGCTGTACTACAAAACTGAACACACCTGCTCCCTATGCACACCTGAGACCTAGTAACACTAACGAGTCACATGACATTTTGGAGGGGAAATGACAACCAGTGCTCAATTTGGTCATTTACGGGTGTACTCTCTTAGGGGTGTACTCACTTTTGTTGCCGCTGGTTTAGACATTAATGGCTGTATATTGAGTCTTTTTGAGGGAAGAATAAATTTACACTGTAATATAAGCTGCACACAGACTACTGTTCATTGTGTCAAAGTGTCATTTTGTCAGTGTTGTCCCATTAAAAGGTATACTTAAATATCTGAAGAAATGTGAGGGGTGTACTCACTTTTGTGATACACTGTGTGTATGTGTATATATATATATATATATATATATATATATATATATATAAGTATGTTTGTGGACCACTGTTACAAGAACAGGGGGTGCTACACAGTGATAAACATGGCCCTGTCCTAATGTTTTTGAGAATTGCTGCAATCAAATTCAAAATTTCTAAAAATGGTTTCTCAATTTAAACATTTTATTTGTTTTCTATGTTCTTTTGTGAATCAGGTATGGGTTTTTGAGATCTGTAAATCATTTTGCTATTGGGTTTGTATCTACTACAGACTCCCTCCAATTAAATTACAGTTCTGCAACACAGCAGTTTATTAAATGTGCATGCATATGCAAATGTTACTGAGAAATTTAATTTGACATGAGTCTGGACTCACAGTGTGAGTTTATGAAGGATCTAAGTGACTGATGACTGAAAGAAGCTGATTTAAAATTCATAAAAAATGCACTTTGAGGGTCCTTGGGAATGATTTTCATTATATATTAAAAAATGAAAATTGCAGATTAAAATAATCAGTCTCTAGGGTGTGGTTTTTTTTCCTCTCTCTCTTTTTAGGTTGTTGGTTTCCTTTTGAAGCTGATTTTGGGACCGTAACAAAACTGACTTAACTCTCTGTACCCCCGGTCCCAGCGATCCCAGCTGATGCAGTTCCCCATAAGAGCTGTGGTCAGCCTGCCTGTTCCTACTACTGTTTATGTATAAAAAAAATTTGCACACACTGTATTTTAACATATTCTTTAATAATATCAAGACTTAACAATAAATTGGGAATTTAAAAACAGATATGTGTCAATTAACTATTTGGCAATATTTTTTTTTCACCCCTGGAGTCCCCTCAAACACTCTGACCGGAGTTTATGTAGTGAGTGCAGGCTGTTAGATTACTGTTTACCTCATGCCAGGTGTAGAGTGTCCACAACTATTTACTCTGGAGGAGGCTGTTGTGAAAAGAGTCTGATACCAGTTGAGTCAGTGAAGCTCACTTCTGTCCGATGACAGTGATACTGAGGTGAGTTGTTGAGGATTTCCATAACTTTTCCATCGGCTACACACACAACACAATTGTGCATCTGTGTTTTTTCATATTTTTTCTCTCTGAAGTTTTTTTTTTAACAGCTGCAGCAGCCGGTGAACCATTGTATGTTTCTACCTGTGCTCTGTCCCCTTATCTTTCCTCCTTTTTTCTCCCCCTTTTCCTTTTTCTTGCTCTTTTTTTCCTACCTGTCAACTCTGTCAATGTCATATTACACATGCACTTGTGTAAATAATAAATAAATAAATAAAAAACATCAACAAGAGGAGCATATTGAGAATTTATAGAGCTTGTTATATTTTGCACGTTAGTGCTTTCAGATCATGATTTGGATTGCAAAAACTACCGCAGAGGACAGGCTTTTTTTTTCTTTTCTTTTTTTTTTTTTAAAAAGAAGCTATTTGTGATCTTTAAATTAAAATTAAATTATAACTGACAGTTTACAGCAGGGTTTTTTTAAAAAAAAAATTATGTTTAGGTGTGGTTAGCACTGCTGACTCACAGCTAGAATGACATCTAGAAGTTCTGGGTTCGATTCCACCTTGGCCTGGACCTCTCCTGTGTGGAGTTTGCATGTTCTCCCCGTGTCTGCGTGGGTTTCCTCTGGGTACTCTGGTGTCCCCCCACAGTCCAAAGACTTACTGGGGTTAGGTTAATTGGTCTTTCTAAATTGCCCATAGATGTGAATGTGAGTGTAAATTAAATGGCTGTCTGTCTCTCTGTGTTAGCCCTGCGACAGGCTGGCGATCTGTACAGGGTATACAATGCCTCTCGCCCTGTGTTAACTGGGATAGGCTCCAGCCCCCCCCCACTCCACCCCGCGACCCCGAACAGGGTTTAAGCAGAAGAGAATGGATGTTTAGAGTGTTCATCAGATTTCCTTTTTTCTTTCTGAATTCTCAGGAAGCTGGAGCATTCTGACAGAACTCTGTTGGGGTAACGGACTTATATATATTAGAAATGCACTAGTCAACAGTGCCGACTGGTATTGGATGAAGAAAAACCACATTTCCCATCATTCCTCCGTGCCCTTTGTCAGATGTGACGTCACGATGTCTGCATCCTCTCCGTGCTGGCTTTGTGAGAAACGACGCGGAGATGTTTGGGCGGACGAGTCAGCCTAGGTAACACTGAATCTATATCTTTCTGCTGACAGATACGGTGTCTGCGTAAATGAGCGTCTGTGTAAATGGGTGGCCTTAAATTAAGAAATTATATCTGGCGCTTTAGCAGAGCGGAAGTACCGCTATTTGCACCCTGATTCATTTATTTATATATTTATTTATTTTTTACCGCAAATCAGTGAATTAGGCTAACTAGGCTACCATTATCTTTGTATGGTTATTGGGGAGGTATTACTCAAGGAAACCAACGATATTTTAAGTATGTGTTCTTCTAATGCTTTCACATGTCTTGAAATCGCTATTTATTTATTTATTTATATTTTACTACACCAGATTGCAGGGGCTGATCTCCCTGTCCTTTTTGTTTGTCTGTTTGTAATGCAAATTTTACAAGCTCAGTAATTCTCTCGTCTTCCAGCTGTCGCTATGTGGATAACAAAGATGCTTTTCACTTTTTAAAAATGTAAAAAGCAACAGTCTTACCAAATAGCTAAAAGAAATAGCGCGATTGTTATTTGCACCTCATAGAAGTCATAGTTTTACCTGTGTAATTATCAGTCATATGTGTTAATCAATTTTGCAGAAACATCTGAACAAGTGCATTTGAAAATCCAAGAAGCAGGGAGCCATGCAGACTACAAACGAGGCTCAGAGTGGGTCAGACCCTGTGACCACAGCCACTGCAGAGCAACTACTGGACACTGAGGCTCAGCCAGCACAGACTGAGCCAGATGCACAAGAGGACAGCGAGGCAGCTGCTCCTGCCGAGGCTAAGAAGGTGATCACACCAGAGGAACGTGAAATGAGGCTACAAACAGCAGAAACATCTGCAAAGGTGGGGATGGACATGGATGCAGCTGCAAAACCAGCGGTACCTGAAACAAGCACGGATCCTGGATATGATGGACAAAAGGTGAAAAAGCAGGAGAAAGCTGGAAGTGACGGCAGGAAATATGTTCCTTCCAAGAAGGCCATGGTAGATCCTCTGAAGATGGATATGTCCAAACCACTGGTCATGCCTCTCACATGTGAGTATTTTATTTGTTACGTACATTTTTCATGTTATTTAGGTGTGAGAGACCTGCAGGATTGTTGATTATTATTTCAAATTTAGGATTAGAGGACACACCATATTCTACGGTAAAAATATCTTCAGCAATGAACTGTGCACTACTGTGTTTTTTGAGGACTTTTATGAGATGGTAAACTTAATTTTTTGTTGTTGTTGTTTTGTTTAATTAAGCTCATATTGTATGAAGTTTGGTTAAATCTGTACAGTGAATGTAGCCTACTGCTCAGTAGCAGACAAAACTCAAAACTAGACCATTATTTTGGTTGGGTTGATATTAGAGGTGGGAATCGCTACAGTATTCATGACAGAGTACTCACGAAACAAAATTATTGTGATTTTTTTAACATCTCGCGATATACTGAATATTGCAGTAACACGTATTGCAATTTATCACCTTTTTCAACTGCAAATTATGTCCTCAAAGTTGAAATTTGTCGATCCAATAAGATAAAATTATCTCACCTAAGTTTTATTTATTTATTTTGCTGTAAAATAAGATTGTTAAGCATACCAACACCAGGGTTCTAGTCACAAAAAATTCACAGCCTGGTGGTATCAAAGGATTGGATGACCAGGGGGTATCCCCTGATTATCGGATGACCACTTGCAAGTGCTAATAGCCACGCTCGGTTGCTAATTGTGGTGTTAGCAAATGGTTCCGATAGCAAACCAGTAAAATTCTCAGCCAGGTGCAGCGCAGGGTGATCAACTGCTGGCTAGAACCCTGAACACTGTCATTAATAACACCTGCCATAAATGTTACTACGAGTCAGTCTGCTATCAGTCTGATTCTAGCTCTGCAGTTGAATGGGTCGAGTTGGCAATTACATGCACTCTGTTTCTGATAATACAGCAATTAGCTGTAATAAATCCTAACTGATGTTGGCAACATGTTGGCAATCTATGTGCATTTATAAATTAGACAACAATTATTTGCAATCTCTCTGAGGTGACCTGTGCAATTGCCTTGTGATCAAAGGCTCTGGGCAACCATTTAGTTACCACAAGTTGCAGTCAGTCGCAGAATGTGAAAAAATTCAATACAATCACCGGCAGCCAGCAATTAAAAAAATTGGGGTTTTTTTGTAGTTGCAAGGAGGTAGGTGTCCTATTTTTACTCATTGACTCAATGACTGAGCCATTAGCTTGCTCTGAATGAGGAGTTAGTTTGGTCAAGCCAAGTGTGTCCAGTGTTGGATGGTTTTTCGGTTCAGGTGATTTAGTGTAAGTTTGCTCAGCTAATGTTATCAGGATGTTGATGCATTTAGTTGAGACCTCTTGTTTGAAGTATTCCCAGGGTATTTTAATTTATTTAATAAAACACTGATATTTGGTGTCCCTGGATCGATACAATGTTATCACGTGAAATATCATAGTACTATGCTTTATAAATTTTATTACCCCCTCACCCTTAATTGATATATAAACTTTGCTGTTTCTTATGCTGTTGTAACTGCCACCCAATTTCCGGTATAGTCCCAGAGGCACATGTTTGTTTTTATGACCATGTTATATGTTTTGTATGAATTTCAGTCTAAGAATATAGATGCATGTTGTAAACTTTGACCCTCTTTTGCCCTGTTTCCCTGTAGCATCTCAGCTTTCCCTGCAGTGCATGGAGTGCCATATAATATTCAGCGATCACAAGAGCAAAGAGCGTCACCTCAAGTTAAGCCACCCAGCAGAATATGAACAGTGCATACTGAGGAATGCCCTGTTTGCTTGTTACGTTTGTGATCGGCATTTCACAAACTCCACAGAGCTCATGGTCCACCAGAAAGCCCACACAGAGAAGAAACCTTTCAAGTGTCCGATCTGCAGTCAGGCCTTCAAAAAGTCATCAGAGCTGACGGTTCATAAAAAAATTCATTTTGGCCAGGATGGTTATGCCTGCACTGACTGTGGCAAACCTTGCAAAACGCTGACATTGCTGAAGTATCACCGGCGCACACACACTGGAGAGAGGCCTTATGTTTGCAAGGAGTGTGGAAAGAGGTTCACCATGTCCAAAGCTCTGCAGAGACATTTGGTATTACACTTTCCAGAGGGAGCTGAAGGAGACGAGGGAGACACCACAGCTAAAGCACAACCAAGGAAAAATGACAGTAAGAAAAAACCATGGTACAAATGGCTTATCATGATAAAATATTGTTCCCTAGAAATGTCTTGACTTGAAATGAATTAAATGCATCACCATACAATTTCTTCTTTTATTATCTTTAGGTGCCACTGCAACAAAATATTCTTGCTCTGTATGCAAGGCCACTTTCAAGAGTTCCAGGACACGTCTGCATCACATGAAAACTAAGCACAATGTGTTGGCTGCTGCCAGTAATGCTCTTCCAGAAGGACAGCAAGTGAAACAGAGTACCCCCATTATAACTCCAATATCCATCTGCCAGCCAGCACTACTACAGGTGGAACCTAATGGACCTCTGCAAAAAGTTGATGCCAATATTGACACAGAGCAGATTCGCAAACTTATTGAGTCTTTGGGAAATGTGCAGAAAGTGAACCAAGTTGTCATATTGGGGCAGGTGCCACCTCATGCCCCACCACTGGAGGTGCAGCAAATATCACAAGTGGTAGAGCCGGTGAATATGCATCTCAGTCCACCACAGATAGATTATATAGGACTGAAACAGACAGACTCTAAGACAGATGAATCTGACCCTCCAAACAACCCATATGACCCAATGGAGCAAACAATTATATTGGAGCCTATTACTCCAGATGGACAGCTAGAAAATCACTCTTTCTCAGAACTTGGTTCTCATATAGCTGTGGGTATAAATACAGAGCTAACACTCATTACGACTGAACAGACAGAGAGACCTGAGGCAGAGGGGATGCATCAGATCCTTCAGCAACCAGAGATTGGTGCCCTTCCTTCTAATCCTGTGGAGCAAATGATTTGTCAGAATGAGGTAGATGATCTTAAACAAAATCTTGAGCAGACAGTCATATTAGAACTTACTCCTGCATTGATACCAACTGAGGAGCTAGAACAATCCCAAAATATGCTACAAAATGAAATCCCTTCATCCTCTCTGGTACCAACCATAGAACTAGAGACTCCTGATAAGGCTGCAGAGCAGACTGTACTAGATGAGCAAGAGGCCAGCCTGTCAGTTCCGCCACTTATGCCTACTGTTGAGTTGGAGCGAACATCTTTACAACCAGAGGAACAGGACCTTTCTTCTTGCCCAGTAGTTCAACCAGACACACTCACCCAAGCTCCAAGTGAATCGAAAACTGATTCCAAAACAGTATTTGATTTACAAATGCAGACTGTAGGTCCAGATCAGTTGCACGCTGTGATAGATCCAGGCACACAAGAAGGGACACAAAAGGCTGAAGAAGAACCACCTGAGAAATTGCTGGTAGATTGCAAGAATAACCTGTCTGAATCAGAGAACCCACCTGCTAAAGAAAAGGTTCTGTCACAATTACAGTCTAAGAAGGTGGCAGAGATCTCTGAATTACCCATTAATGTAATGTCAGCCCAAGAGCTGGTGAAAGTACGGAAAAGAAAGCCAGCCAGGGCTTTTTTTTTTTCAAGGATATATGCAAGACCTTGTTGGATCCATTTACCAAGATGACTTTGAAATTGATGCCAAACCTGCCAAGCGCCAAAGAACAAAAAAACCCCACCTTGTTGTTAAATTTGGTCCACAAAGCAAAGAGAAGAAAAACAAGAAACAGAAGAAGCCTTCACAGCAGCGTCAGCCAATGCAGGAAGAAGCAACAAGAAGTAAAACGCCACCAAAAAAACTCTCAGAGAGGAAAGTAGCATCACAGAAGAAGGGAAGGAAAGGAAAAAAGGTAAAGACAGTGGAAAGTGTATTATCTACTGCCCAAATAAAATCACCCTTATTGGCCCAGGTCCCACAGGTAGAACAAATCAAAGAGGATACAAAAAAAAATAAGATGAAAAAGCAGAACGAAGTGGCCAAGGTCCAGGGGGCTGTTCCACATATAAGTAAGCACAAAACTGTAGCATCATCTATACTTACAAAGAAAAAACAGGCAAAAATAATGCAGAAAGATCAGCCGAAAAATGCAAAGGATAGGAAGGCAAAGAAAGACATGGGAAAGGGGGAAAAGTCAAAAAGGCAGACACACCTGGCTCAAATATAAAGCAAGACTCGCTGCTTCTACTAAAAGGTCATAAACAGCCCCAGCTGAAAGTTTACAAGCTAGACCCTTCTAAGGCATCGAGCCAAGCCTCTGAGGCTTCACCTCATGAGTCCCAGACAATATCACATGAGACTAACAACAATCTCGAGCATCCAACAAGCGAGTCTACAGGTAATATCACAGCAGAAGGTAAGAAAAAAGGAGGAAGACCTAAGAAGAACCAGAAAGTACTTTCATTGATGTCCTCGCTCCAGCTTTCCCAGCAACCACCTGAGCCACTGCCCACCAAGCCAAAGACCACAAGGAAACGCAAGGCGTCCTCAAAAGTAGAGACTGAAGGAGTGATAACTTCTCATTCCAAGCGTGCCTTAGAGTGTAAGGACTGTGGAGAGCGATTTAGTGAAGTCTCATCCCTTCAGAAGCACAAGGCAACTGTGCATATCATAGAAAGTCCCAGTCTCACGTACACCAATGGGAACATCTTTGAAGGTGTCTCTACTTTAGATCTTTACCAGTTTTCCAAAGAGAATGAAAAAGTTGTTGGGGTGATGAATGCTGCTATAGATTGGGACACTGAGCCAGAGATGGGGGAGAATGCATTAGAAGAAAGGGAACGAAGTGTCTCATTTCCAGCTTTGATCCCGTCCCCGTCTTTACCCATGCCTCCTCCAGATGTTGAAGTGAATCCCTATGAAGATAAGAGTGGAAGCAAAAAAGAAGATGATAATCCATCTCATATATCTCCAGTACCTCACTCACCATCTGATCAAATAAAACATTGCAAGACTCTTCCAGATTTCATGCCCAAATCCTCTTTAAGTACCTCTACTCAGACAAAGACTTCTGAGACTGGAAAGCCTTCACCATCAGATGATGAGAGGCTAGAAGAAGGTACCCCAAGGAATCTCATCTCCAAATGTGAAGTCCAGGGTACCACAGATGAAGATATTAAGGAAGATTTATTTCTAGAGGTAGATTTAGTCACTGTTGGGGATCAGAATGAAAGAGATCATCCAGCTTCTCATGATGACACTGTTCCTCAAAATGAATCTAATGCAAGCTGCAATTCTGAAGGTCCAAGCACTGGCAAAGGACCCAGCCAAGTCAGTCCTGACACAACCAAAAAAGGTCTAATTTCACAAACTGTGTCATGTTCCACTCATCAAGTTGAGATAAAAGAAGAGGAAGAAGAAATGCAAGTTCAGAAGCAAAAGGGTGAAGGGAAGGGAGCTGTTATGAGGAATGCTGCAAGAGGTAGGAGAAGAGGAACAGGGCGTCTGAAAAGGAATATACCATCAAAGAGAGTTCCAGCTGGAGATGCACCCAAAGACTCAGAGAAACAGCAGGATTATTGTGAGGTGGTTTATGAAAAACTTCTCATCACCTCAGATTCAGAAATGATTGACTGTGAGATCAGCAAAAAGACCTCACAGCCAGAGACGAGCCCTGAATTTGAGGTCAACAAAGCAACTGCTCCCACTGCGTTGTTGCCTTCCATTCCCTTGGTGTTAGAAGAATCTCCTGAAGACCAAGTTGTCTTTGAGCTGGAGTCAGTAACGACTAGTGTTGGAGAAGCAATGACCGAAAGAGGGCTGCAAGGAGGCGCAGAACAGGACAAGGAGACAGACCAGTCTCCAGGCCTCATACTGGAGAAGTTCCTTACCTCTAGACAGAGAGCAGCTGCTGAAAAGGAGTTAATGGGAAGAGAAAATCAAGAACAGGTGAGATGCTTACTGTACCAGCAGATTACATGAGGCCACAGAATTCAACATTACATACTTAAGAAATTACTTTCATTACAGAGTTTGCGCTGCATCACTGAAAATGAGGAACAAGTTGGGAATGAGGAGATCAAGGTTGAAGAGAATAGCTCAAATCCTCCGCTGACTGTATCCACTAGTCAAAGCAGACAGAGTCATCGTGATATAAGGACTGTTCTGGTGAAAGAGGAAAGTGGCTTCATGCTGAATGATGCTCCGGCCACACCTGGCAGCAGACACATCCGGTGGAATGTGGAGCCACTTAGTGAAAATACAGTCATCCCATGTAAGTATTAAGGTTCCGCAACTAATATGTAATTTTGAAATTATTGATTTTTGCAGTCCACATTCCAACTGGCACAGTATCTCTTGATTTCTTCTTCAGGAATGTAAATTCTTTGGTAGTAGTAGGATTTCTGATTATTGGATAGACTCAGTATGGCTGTTTTCGCCTCTGCTTCCACTAGTGCTAAACTAGGTTGATCACCTCTCGATACTAGCTGTGCACTTAAAGCCTTAAAGCCATCCAAGTACAACTCCTAGAAAGGTATTGTGTCATGTTGAATTTGTATTTTAGCAGTGGAGATTGGGGAGAGGACAACAGACTGTCGCATCTTGCCAGAGTTCAACACCAACCAATGCATCTTCTATCCAGTAAAGGAGGAGGAAAAGGAGGTTCTAGTAGGATCGGCTGAGAGCAGCAGAAATCCAGAGGGGTCCAATAATGCAAATCAGACAGAAAGCCAAACAGCAGATTGTGATATACGTGAGTAATTATCTAGTTTCCCTCAATGTCCACTCGCGCTAAACCTCCACCTTCCACTTACTATTAAGTCCACCTTGTTGTATTTTTCAATCTGTTGTTAGTTTTACTTTTTATGAGTTTATGTTTATGTGTAAGTTTATGTTTTGTGTTCATATTTGTATATTTGTAATGTCAGTCCATTTGCAGGGACTGGACATTGGGTCAAATTGTGTTTTTAAATGCTATGTTAATTGAATTGACTTGCTTGTCCATTTTTATATTTAGCCTTTTCCAAAGACTTTAGAAAGACAATAATGCTGAGTCTGTTAAAACAGATGAAGGGAGCCATTCTGCACCAGAATATCAGGAAACAAGAGTCAAAGGTATTTTGTCAGATCCTGGGGTCATCAGTGACTTTGAAGATCAACGAGGTTTGTTTCCTGTTTTTGGAATTATAAGTATTTATATTTGAGTGACTTTCTTAAACTCTTTATTGATGATGTTACTAAAACCTAAGATAATCATCTTCATAATAATAATTGATCTTTCAGCTGTGTCAGACTCTGAGTGGCAGCATCTGCCAGATCTCCGTGACTTTCTCCTCCGGAGTTCTGATGAAGAGGACCCGGCTGGTTTTGAACTGTCTGATCCTCAGCTTGACTCAGAAACAGAAGTAATGGCCTATTTCTACAAGAACTCAACCATCAGCTCACAACAGCCAGATCACACATCACAAAGGTACAGGAAGGCTTTTTTGATTTTGCAAGCATTCACAGAAAACTAACATACATAGAAATACATCTAAATGCCATTCTTTCTAATATTGCTGTTACTTAAAATAGTCACAAGTACAACAGTTTAGGATGAACCCAGGGTTCTGTAGATTTCTACATGTACGATTTGCTCTTGCATGTGGTGGTTACTCCTTTGCTCTTGATGCCCCCCCAGTTTGCCAACGTTAGTGATCCAGCCTAACGCACCAAGAGACGACAACAGAACCAGAGAGCCCATTGATTACTTCTCTAGGTATTTTGGTTGGGATACCTGGGTAGAAATCGCCAACTGTACAAATAAACTATCCAACAGTGCCTAACGCTGTCACAGCCAGGGAGGTGGCATGCTTTGTTGGGATCCACATTGCAATGGGAACTTTGAAGGTTTGTATTTCCACCTGTTTAATTTCTTGAATGATTACCTCACTCTTGGTTAGATGCTAAAAGTTCATTTTATTTTTTTTTTCTGTTGTTACTTTTTTAGTTTCCCAGTGTGAAGCTCTACTGGGAAGACTTGACTAAGGTGCCCTTGATTGCTGAAGCGATGCCACTGTCCCGTTTCCTCGAGCTGTCTCGCATGTTGAAGCTGACTTCCACGAAGTATCCAGCCAACACAAATGCCCATGAAGGAACTTGTGATAGTGACCAATGTGGTGACAAGGCAAATGGCTCAAACAGTTCACAAAAACAGACCGACCCCCTGTGGAAAGTTCAGCCATTATTGTGCCGTTTCAAAGCAGGGTGCCAGTCGTTAAGAACGAGAGGGTGATTATGCAGTTGACCAATATCCACTTCCTCTCACGGGGAAGGTGCACAATACCAAGCCATCTCTCTACAGCACTGCATTAATTGGATTTGGTGGCTTACTCTTACATGTCGATCTTAAGGTTGATCTCTCAGACAAAGAAGATGCTGTAGAAAAAATGGTCCCCAAAGGTAGCATGGTGTTCCTTTGCAAACAGGAACTCTCTACTCCTGTGATGCTAGAACGCCTTTTAGGTGCTGGTGTTCATGGAGCAGGAAGAGTAGGAGGAGCTCGAGGACAGATTGGGGACGAGTTTGTGAGCTCAGATGGGAAATTGATGCTACGCAGATCGCATTGTGGCTTCATACTTTCTACTGCAGGAAATGGCCAGAGGAGTGCGGCCTCTCTCATTGAAAACTTTGAGAAAGCCCAGATGTCGGCACGTCTCAACAGAGATTTAAAAAATCTTTACTCTATTCCCCTCACTGCCTCTGCTCTTAGCTGCTGGCCCCAAGCGGTGCTCTGGCACCTCACGGATCTGGCTTTGGTGAACTCCTGGCTCCTGTATCGACAGGATTTCAGAGCAGCCACGGCACCTTTGACTCTCATGGCCTTCAGATTGGAAGTGTCCAAAGCTTTGATCCTCTCCAGTAGCTCCGATACTCAAGACTCAGTTCCTCCCCAACCACCTGCAGAGGAGGCTCACACAACAAATGAAACTCGAAGTCCCATCCTAGTGGAGGAGAGTCCTCTGCCAGATGCAGCCACACGGTACTGATGGTTCAGGTCACTGGCCGGAACAACTTGGAGAAGGCGAAGGGGGCAGGTGTCGTTTTGGGGACTGCCAGAGGACATCACGAGTGTTATGCCTTAAGTGCTGTGTCTTTCTTTGTATCTCACGTAACCACAACTGCTTTTTGAATTTCCATAATCAGGGAAGTTTGGGAAAAGAGTAGTGCGGACTACAGACTTTACCGTATGTTCTTGATTTTGTTTTCTGATTGTAATTCTGATTTTGGTGTAGGTATACTCAGCATCACTGTCCCTAAAACTTTTCCATGATGCCTTTCACGGTCATTCTTTTTTAGGGCTATTGTGCAGCAGTTTTTAAAAAATGCTTTGTGATCCATCTTATTATGTCATTAAGCAGTTATTTAAAAAAAATGAATTTGCCTTCAGAAAGAAATGTAAAAAGACTCACAGGCATACACTCTGCTGCAAAAGAAGTATAAAAGATGATTTTATCATTGTGGCTACCATGATACTTTCCCTCCTATTTATTTTTACCTAATCTAGTTTACATTCCATAGTGAGCTTATTTTTTGGCTCTATGAATTGAAGTACTATTTATTTGAGTTGTAGAAAACAATAAAAGACAAATGGGAAAAAAACTAAAACTTTTTTTCTTTTCTTTTTTAGGACTGGTTACAAATATACATTTTCTCAGTTTGAACTGTCTTAATGTTGAAAAGCAATGTGACAAAAATGTTAAAACTCTTCTGCACTGAAACGACTGGGCAGGGCACAGCACTTGAGACCAATTAAAAATTAAATTGCAGAATATTATGTTTTAATAGTTTACAAAAGTTAAAACTGAAATACCTGTAAATTAAGAAATATACTAGCACAAATATGTGCATATAGGTGATGTGTGCCAGTACGAGTCAAGAAACACAACCTATTACAGAATATTGCAAAATTGGTGGTAAAACAGTAAATTCAATTCACAAATAGAAGTCAGAAGTGGAATTTATAGAACAGTTTAGCTTACAATCGACACTGTGCAAAAGTCTTGAATCACCCCTTAATTTCTTTATACACTATATTGACAAAAGTATTCATTCATCTGTCTTTACATATATGAACTTGAGTGACATCACTTTCTTAATCCATAGGGTTTATTTTGATGTCGGCCCACCCTTTGCAGTTGTTACAGCTTCAACTCTTCTGGGAAGGCTTTCCACAAGGTTTAGGAGTGTGTTTGTTGGAATTTTTGACCATTCTTGCAGAAGCACATTTGTGAGGTCAGACACTGATGTTGGACGAGAAGGCCTGGCTCACAGTCTCTGCTCTAATTCATACCAGAGGTGTTCTATCGGGTTCCACACCAAGCGTACTCATATCTTTATGGTCCTTGCTTTATGCCCTGGTGCGCAGTAAGTGATGTAAGGCTTGGATGCAGCTGCTCGGCCATGGAAACCCATTCCATGAAGCTCTCTACACACTGTTCTTGAGCTAATCTGAAGGCCACATGAAGTTTGCAGGTCTGTGGCGATTGACTTTGCGGAAAATTGGTGACCTCTGTTTTATGTGTCCTACCACTTAATGGCTGAGTTTTTGTCATTACCAATCACTTCCACTTTGTTATAATACCACTAACAGCTGACTGTGGAATATTTAGTAGAGAGGAAATTTTATGACTGGACTTGTTGCACTGTCATGGTACCACACTGGAATTCACTGAGGTCTTGAGAGTGACCCATTCTTTCACAAATGTTTGTAGAAGCAGTCTGCATGCCTAGGTGCTTGGTTTATACAGTTGTGACCATGGAAGGGATTGGAACACCTGAATTCAATGACTTGGATGGCTGAGTGAAAACTTTTGGCAACATAGTGTTTGCTATGAAAATGGGAAACAGGTGCCGTTATTTATTGAAATGTGCAAACATACATTGAAATACGGTATATGAGAAAAAAATGGAGTTTGTACAATTCTAACAAGCTTGAAAGTCAATTTTGTTATGATCACCTTTATTCTTCCGTACAGCCTGAACTCTTCGGCAGCTTTCTTTTGTTTCTTTCAGTCTTCAGGAACAGTTCTCCAGACTTCTTGAAGAACATTCAAAGCTCTTTTTCGGATTTTGGCTGCCTTTTGTTCTGTTCTCTGTCAAGATGATCCCACACTGCTTCAATAATGTTGATGTGCGTTCTCTGGGGAGTCCAATACACAACTGATAGTGTTCCATTGTGTGTTTTTCTACCCAGGTATGATTTTACTGGATTGGCAATGTGAAAAATTAAGCTGTTGCCAAACAGATGCTTTCCAGATGGTATTACATGGTGGCTCAATATCTGACCATACTTTGAAGGCAAATTTTACTATTTGGATTCATCACTCCATCAGGCCTGCTGCCACTGTCTGTGTAGGTTCTCAGTGTCATGGTTGTTTATGGAGCTTGAAGAAAGGTTGCTGGACTTCTTCAAGTTTTGGAAGATGTTTCACATCTCATCAGAAAGGCCTCTGGTTCATGCACCTGTTGCCACTGATTTTCAGTCCAGTTCTTCTGTAATTTGGCATCCCTCAGCCTTTTCTCCCTCGCCAGATGCATCACTCAGGTCCTGTGTCAGGTCTTTGCTGCATGTTTCCTATTTCTTGAGGACTTTCAGAGACTGCTCATCTGCTATGGTTTTTCAGTCCTGCCAGTTCTTCCTTTCTCCTTCATTTGAGGATACACTGTACATTAAGTTTTTGTTTAATACCTCTTTGGGAACAAAGTTATTATAGTTGCATGATTTTTCAAATTACTTATTTTTATTTTGTTTTGACTTTTTGTTCTTAATTCAGCATAGTTTCACTTAGTTTCCAGAGTGGGTTTGCTCTTTTCAGTTTAGTTTTCGGGGTTTGAAAATGTTTAGTTGTTGTTTTAGTCTTTTTAATTATTATTGTACATAGGGCAAAATTTTGGAAAATCACAAAAGGAATTACAATTAAAAAAAAGGAGAACTTTTTGAAAACAATTGATTCAGTCTTGTAGACATCCAACATCTCAACAAAGACATCCATTAAGGCCTCATCAGGCATGCTGTGCTAACAAATTCTACCAAACTAACAAATACTAAAACTAAGGATATTTCCTTTATATTTTTACTTTATTTTATATCATGTAGTTTTCCAAGTTCACAAAATCATTTCAGTTCGTTTTTAAAACATTTTTTTCAAGTCTAGTTTTTATTTTTAATGTAGTTAATTAAAATGTTTTCTCATCTAGTTTTAGTTAGTTTTTTGAGTTTTAGTTAACTATAATAACCTTGTTTGGGAATTACCTCTTTGGTGCAAAAATACTATTTGATGGCTTTCAGACTACTAGTAACAAAGTCCCTACCGATACAATTTTAATTTGACTCTTTGCTAAGTTGTCTGTTATGTGCAGACACAACACTGGTTCATCCCTTGAGTTTTCCACGCTTGAATGATTCATAGGTCAGTGTTAAGCAGACAAAAAGAAACATCGCTTTGAAAATGGTCAGGTACAAGGACTTGAGTGGAAATGAGTGAAAAAGCAGCGTATATTCAAAGAAAAACTTTGAAAGACCTTCAGAAAGGTGGGAGAACTATCGCTCAGGACCACTTTCCAAAAAACGACAAGTCTGACTGCTTGGAAGCAAAATAGAAAGAAATGAGGGGTGGCTCAAGACTTCTGCACAGTACTGTACCGGCACATAGAGGCGACCGAGCTAAGAAATACTAAAGGTGTTCCAGAATAACGTACAAGCTGGTGGTAAAAAGTCAATCTAAGTTACAAACACAAGTCAAAATGGAAAAAAGTGGATTTTGTGGACAAGCCAAACAGTGTGTGTGTGCTCAGTGTGTGATTAAAAACACAAAAGTACGCTGAATAATTACAAATAGTTTGGGGTCACGTGACAGAGATAACGCATAGAATCGGACTAAATAGAAAAGATTTGTTCAAAGACGTGTCCGTCTGGGTGCTGCAGCTGCTTTTATTAGTTATCTCAGTAGAGTAACACGCAACAGACAGAAAACAGTGTTAACAAAGCTAGTTCACGCAGCAACCCTCTTAATGAGTTTTGTTTTGTTCTTAAATGGAAGGGTCGCATTTGTTCACGTAAGCGATCTGATAAGAGTTGTGTTCTGTATGTGCGTTCGGTAAACTGCGCTTACTTGTCTTTGATAATTTGGATGCTTTATCCAATTATTAATCAATAACAACACCGATGACTCCCAGGCAGCCATCTTAGCTATACCAACGGCTACCACACATACGCAGACGCCGCGTTGAGCGTTGAATCGTACGTTAACGCTGCCGCCATATTGGATGTGGCAAACATTAAACAGAGGCGATTCACTCTGGTGCTGTGTGGAGCTGTTCGAACCGTTTTACAGTCGAAATCGGATCACATGGGATTACGTTTTACAGGTAAGGCTAAACAATTGTTCTTTAATCGCATTTGGCCATTATGGAGAGGGTGGGGAGGGTTGAAGGACAGAGAAAGATGGGCAAAGACCGGTGTGTGTGGGTGGGGAGGTCTTCTGAAGTATCTGGGGGTAAGCAGCTGATGAATAAAGAGCTGAAAGAGGGGCTCGATTTATACTCAGGTAAAATGAAAATTTACACCTAAGTGTATAATACTTTTACCATCTTTGTTATTTCAAGAGTACTTACTAATTAGCCTGTGCTAATTAAATTTTCATATCTTCCTCCTGTCAAAACAGCGCCACGAATACACCAAAGACCAGAGGGAGTTTGCGGTCACTCTAAACCTACACGAAAGCCTGCACCTATCTATTAATCACATTAATACACACCCACATACACAGCAGAGGTGTTGTTCATGTAATTTGAAATCTTTGTTTCTATGAAAGCTGTATATATTATTTGTTCCCAATATGACTGAAAAGGGTGAAACATACATACATAGCTACACCTTACATTAACATTACCATCAATAAATAATGAGAAACAAAAAATAAGTGAATGGGTCCCTTTCTACAGCTGCAGAAGAAGCTGAAGAGCCTCCATCCCTTTTGTCAACATTCCTGCAGCTGTGTGTGACCGTAGCTAACCACCAACCCACTTTGGTAGCCTTGTGGAGAATGCTCATTTACAGCTCAGTGTTTGTTGTTTGCCAGGTTTTGAAAAAGCTCTGTGTGCCATGGTAGTTTGGTGACTGATGCTGTACCTGCAACATTTGACAATAAAAAACAAAGAAGGGCTGATGAGGGCCCATAAAAGGTGATCAGATCAGTGTTTTATTTGCCAGTCAGCATCAGGGCAAGCTGTCAAAGTGTCCTTGATCTTTCTCTCTCTCATGATTTGTAACTTGTGATTTGGTGCCATACAAATAAAGATTGATTGATCTTCCAGAACTTTCTGTTTGCCCACTGTCTGCTCATCACTTTATTTTTGCACTTGTGCTGCTTGTCCCCCTTGTTTTTATGTAGTAAAAATAATACATTAAAATTATAAAGCACTTTACAATAGGCCTTTTTCTGTTTTACCTTTTCAACCATACAGTTTTAATGTATGCAATAAAACATGGATCTATAATTTTAGTATACACTTTCACTGCTAAAAGTAAATGAAGTCAATCATGTGTATTGCAATGTCTTGTTTTGATTTGCAAACTTGGTAAATTTTTTTGTCTTAAAGATTGCCACTAATAATACTTAAATTGACAATCACTGAATATAAAAATGCTTCTTTTTTTTAAAATTCAGAAAACCGGCAGATGTTATATCTACATGTTAGGATCTGGTTAAGGCTGACATTTATCATCACAGTAACAGCATTACAAACATCGGTAGTTGTAAACACTCATTAAACATTAGAAAATGCGCTGGTTTGGCGCATTCACCCTAAACATACATGAAGTATAACATTCATAATTATCAGAGGAAATTACATACGTTATTTTTGGTGCCTTTTAGTTTCCCAATATATATTAGTGCATATGTGAATGAGACATTAACTTCAAGAACTTTGTAGAAAGGCGCTTTATGAAGTTCAGTCCACTTGCGTTATATTACAGCGCAGATTTGCCACATTCAATATGTCGGACGTGCTGACGTATCACAGTAACGGCCCAACCCGCTCAATGTAGCGTATACGTATGTATGTCTATGTACACAGCAGGAAGTGTCCGATCTATCGGTTGCATTTCTCTAGGGTCAACTGTCTCAGTCAAACTACCCTCAAAAGAGCGGTTCGAGGTAATGGATACTCTGGCTTCTTTATACGAATTATTCACTATTCATTTAGATGTTAGCCTGCCTCGTATTGCTTCAAGGTGGACGCATGTAAATGCCAAGGGCCGAGTTCAAAGTTAGTGTGCGAAAAAGAGCCACGGAAACTCTGTGAGCCTCTCCGGCAGGCAGTCTGTGTTGTTAGCGCCAACCAGCGAACTAGTAGTGAGCTAGCTAACGTTAGCCCGCTAACCTAGCACGGTACTTTGTTATTAACGTTAACGTAAAGATTCAGCCTATGCAGTTACCTGTTATTCGAGCGGCTTCAATTTACCAGCTACATATAGCAAGGCTTTTTTGGTTAGGTAAGCAGATTTCGGGTGCTTTCAGGGTTGCGTGAAGCTAGTTAGCTTCGCTAGCGGCCTTAAGATCACCGTCACGTTAGCTAATAGTGGCTAAAACTTGAGTGATTCCCGCGGACTTACAGTTTGACGGCCTTTGGGTTTTATACGCCGTGGCTTATAAAAAAAACCACACTGTTTTGGTGTTATTTAATCCAGCCTGATTAGTAGGGCGATTATTTTATATGAAGTCATCTGTTGAATGTAGTGAAATTAATTAAAATGGATTAAATCTCTGCTGTTGTAGTTGTGTTTTGTTTCCCGCTGTTTATCAAACTGACATTAGTTCCACGTGATAGTTAAACTTTCTTTTGTTTTTGTATTGACACCAGGAAGAGCAGCCAGCATCGAAGTATGGACTCAGAGATTTTGAACATAGAGGAGATTGTGATGGGACGGGGCTTGCCAGATCCATCTCCAGAAGCGCCCCCCGAAAAGCCGGCAGAGCCGTACAAACCCATCACTCTGAACGGTCCTCCGACGCCCAGTGTTCAGTCATGTAAGCCTGCAGTGATCACACCTTTTAAATTAGCTTCCTGAAAGAAAACAGCACACAAACTTTAGATTCTGTCGTGATTTCAGACCAGCATGAAAATCTGCAGTGTTTCCAGTGCTTCATCACATTCTGCAGTGCAAAAGCCAAGGAAAGGCACATGAAGAAGAGTCACCGGGAGGAGTACAAGCAGCAGCTTCAGCAGGTGAGGATCACAGCGTGTGACATTTTTGACAAAAGTTATGGTCTTTATGCCATACTGCATCTCTCAATCTGTTCACCAGAGTTCAGCACTTGATGGAGACGTGTAATATTTTTAATCCCCTTTTCTAATTTTCAATCATGATTTAAAACTACTTCTTTGATGAATAAAGTTTATCTAATAATTAGGAATGTTCCTGTTGTAGTGGATTAAATGGGTCAAAAATGAATTAGCTTGTCGAAGAGTAAGAAAACACTGTCAAAATTAAGGCCCATGTTCACTACATGAACGTGGGTCTCAAGATGAATTGCTTTTTTAAATTGCCAAATCATCCTTTAAATGCAGCCTGCATGTGTGGCATTATGCACCAGGTATAATACTGGACACACGATGTCCTATTGCTTTACTAAGTGTAGCAAATATTCCTTGGGCCACTAATGACCCATTTATTACCTGTCATGAGTGGTTAGAAGCCCAGTTTTCTCTAAAAGAGCCTACACACAACCCATGCCCCTGCTACTAACCTTAAGTTTTTTAATGTTTGTCATTTCTTAAATCTCTTCTCAGGGAAATACACTGTTCACCTGCTACGTGTGCGACCGCACATTTCTGTCATCTGAGGAACTGACGCAGCACCAGCCAACACACAGCAAGGATGACAAGCCCTTCAAATGTGTTCACTGCAAGGAGAGCTTTAAAACATTCTCTGAAGTGAGTATCATTTTCCTGCTGTATTACAGAGTACAGCTGAATTAAACTGTTTCTCACTTTACATATTGAACACAGTACTGTGTGTACTTAGTGTTTCTGTGTATCCTTTTACTTTTCTGCTGTGTAGCTCACGTCCCATAGAAGACAGGTGTGTCCGGAGAAACAGATGGTATGTAAAGATTGCAATGAAACCTTCCGTAGTGCCGGACTGCTGCGTGCACATCGCCTGATGCAGCATCTGCGCCCAGATGTCGAGATGACAGAACAACCAGAGGATGCTACAAAAACCCATCGCTGTAAGAAGTGTGGCCAGGGATTTGAAGTTGAATCAGAGCTGATAGCACACCAGGAGAAATACCCTGAAGGTCAGCAATGCAACGGGAGCGCTTCATCTGTCAAGAAACGCGGACGGCCTGCCAAGGCCGAAGACCCAGCAGGTGCAGAGAAAAAGGGAAAGCGGAAAAAGAAAGAGGAAGCAGACGTTCCCGAGGAGACCGTAAAGGCCAGCAGCACATCAGACTCGGCAGCAACCCCAGCAGAAGAAAAAGGGAAACCAGGTGGAGCAAAGCGTGGCCGTCCATCGAAAGCGGCAGCAAAGTCAGAAGCGGAAGATAAAAAAAGTCCAGAGGATGACAGTCAGGCTTCAGCAAAGGAGAAGAAACCTAAAGCAGAACCCACTCCACCCCGTCAACACCCCTGCCCCGAGTGCGACCTCACATTCCCCGGGTTGATCCAGCTCCGTGCTCACAAGAAGGAGAAACCCGCTCCGCGGAAAGCCCACCCCTGTGAAGAATGTGAAGAGAGCTTTGCCCGTCCAGAGCAGCTGGATGCCCACATGTCCCGGGCACACGCCGTGGGCCGCCTTGCCTGTCCAACCTGTGGGAAGAGCTTCGGCCGAGAGCGCACGTTGAAAGCTCACCAGAAAAGCCACCCAGAGGAAAAGCCTGAAAACACAAGTGCAAAAAGATAATTGAGACATGGAGACTTTGCAGATTTTATTCATAAATTGCCCCCACCCCCTCTCTTTTTTTTTTCTTTTTTTTTAAACTTTGGAGATCTCATACTGCAGGTGATGTTGGTTTTTGAGAATGAAGTTTTAGCAAGTTTTGGAAATAATGTTAATTTTTGATTATGAGCTGTTGAATTTTTGGTCAAACAGACACCTCCCCTAAATTAACTAACCAGATGTAAAATCCATCTATTACACCATTTGTCATAATATAGTTTGTAAAAACAGAAACTGTTTGGATTAACTTTTTAAATGATTTTTACGTTTGAAATGCGTGTGAATTTATTACTTTGTGTCTTGAGTTGTTTGAGTCACTTTGTTGTTAAAAAAAAAAATTGTTGTTTTTTTTTCCTCCCCAATAAATTTTGGGCAAGTACATATGTTGAGGTAAATTAGATGCCTGGTAGCAATACTGTGTTTGATTACTTAGACATTTTTTTCAAGAGGAGTAGTTGTGTACAGCTTCGGGTTTATTTTGTGCATTTTTACACTTAATTATGATTGTTACTTTATAAATTAAGTCTCATTGAGGAAGAATTTTAAAATAACACAATTAAGCTCTGCTGAAAGTTTATTTTGGCTAAGTGCTCACAGTTCAATGTGGAGTGGTTGGCATGTGGGTAGAAATGATCCACTATAATCCTGATTTGTCATGCTAAAATGTACTCCCGTATTTTTTTTTTCCCACTCGTTAAAGGACCAGTGTGCAGGATTTAGGGTGGTCTCTTGGCAGAAATTGAGAACAATATTCATAATTGTATATACTCAACTGAAACTAGTAACTGTGTTTTTGTTACCTTTAAAAATCTACAGAGGGAGAGGATCTTCTTCTGTGAAAGGTTCATGTAGTTTTACAGACAACAACACTCTGTAGACCTAAATATACACCTTCCCTGTAAAATGCAAAGTAGGTGTGTCATGTAGTTGCCATTTTTCTACAGTAGCCTGGAGTGAACAAACCAGAGTTTAGCTACAAAGAGGGCCTTTCCTGCCTCCCGGTCACTGGTAGTTTGACATGTTTGGAAAATAAGAGACTGCTATTGAGTTTGTTGCAATCTGCAGCCTCACCACTAGATGCCAATGAATCCTACACAGTGCTCCTTTTAAAATAATTAATGTCTTAGACATTTCTTAAATGGGACTCATGGCTCTTGAATGCAATTGAGTCAGTAAGGAACTGTGTATATCATGTGTTACTCACTGATTGGATTGTTCTCTCCCCACTGCAATGTGTCTGGACATGAAATAAAACATGCTATCCTAAGGGAGGCTGCTGAAGAAATGATTAGATTTTTTGTCTCTGTTCTTATTTGGAATTTATTGGCACAGCAGTAATGAGGATTTGGACTGTGCGTTAATAATATAGTTTGTATTTTGAAAATGTGACAGACACTAGATATGAGGTTTTTAAATCAATGTATTACAGGCTGGTCTGACTATTTCACAAATCTACACAACCATCTGTAGGATTTACAGAGAATGGTTCGGGAAAGGGAAAATATCCAGTGAGTGTTAGTTCTCTTGGGGAAAATGACTAGTTAATGCCCAAGGTCAGAGGAGAATGGCCAGACTTGCTTCAAGCTGATAGGAAAGTAACAGTAACTTAAATAGTTACTACCAAGGTATGGAGAAGAGCATCTCTGAATGCACCACACCTTGAACCTTGAAGCAGCTGGACTATAGCAGCAGAAGACCACACTGTGTGCCACTCCTCTCAGCCCGTTATGCATCATATCACAAAGCTCAAATCATCTCAAACTGGTTTCTTGAACATGATGGTGAATGTGCTGTACTCAAATGACCTCCACAGTCATCAGATCCATTTAATAGAGCACCTTTGGGATGTGGTGGAACAGGAGATGGGCATCGAGGATGTGTAACAGACAAATCTGCAGCAGCTGTGTGACGCTATCATGTGGATAGGAACCAAAATCTCTGAGGAATCTGTGCCATGAAGAAGTTCCAAAGGCAAAAGGAGGCCCAACCCGGTCCCTGTGAGGTCTCCCTAACAGAGTGGCCAATTAGCAGGAGTGAAAGTAAGCCGGTACGGTCCGGTACTGCGTACCACTAAAAGATTCTGCGCTGGTACGCAGTACCAGCAAGAGTTGGTGCTGCTGTCTGCTGTAAAGCCTTCATTCAGAACCGGTGTACTTTGGGTCAGAATAGATCTGCTAGCAATAAGCAGTCTAAAGAGGGCGTAGTTTTTTCAGGTGATTTTGGTTCGGCTAGTTAACAGGTTAAAACCTTCACCGCTATGTTTAATGTCGGTCTGCTTGTTACAAAATATCTCAATTAAAAGCAAAGAGAGATTCACCAGTTGTGTTTCATGTTATTCTCCTCAATTTCAACAACACAGCACAGTTCAAAAACACTGCTTATGACCGGAGATTTAATTTACACTACACGAGAGCGCATTCACCTCCAAAACACAGTGGTTGCCAAGGAGATTGAGGTTTGAGAAAGTTTGGTGGTTATTTCTTTGCAGAAATTTTGTATTGGTGGACAGATGCAGAATACGTGGAGGTGGTCATCAGTTGTGTTAGTGTACAGTGTGTGCAAACATCTCAGTTCCTTAACAGAAATACACTGCTCAAAAAAATAAAGGGAACACTAAAACAACACAATATAACTCCAAGTAAATCAAACTTCTGTGACATCAAACTGTTCACTTAGGAAGCAACACTGACTGACAATCAGTTTCACATGCTGTTGTGCAAATGGAATAGACAACAGGTGGAAATTATTGGCAATTAGCAAGGTGTGGGGACCACAGACCACTTCTCAGTACCTATGCTTTCTGGCTGATGTTTTGGTCACTTTTGAATGTTGGTGGTGCTTTCACACTCTACAACCCACACAAGTGGCTCAGGTAGTGCAGCTCATCCAGGATGGCACATCAATGTGAGCTGTGGCAAGAAGGTTTGCTGTGTCTGTCAGCGTAGTGTCCAGAGGCTGGAGGCACTACCAGGAGACAGGCCAGTACACCAGGAGACGTGGAGGAGGCCGTAGGAGGGCAACAACCCAGCAGCAGGACCGCTACCTCCGCCTTTGTGCAAAGGAGGAACAGGAAGAGCACTGCCAGAGCCCTGCAAAATGACCTCCAGCAGGCCACAAATGTGCATGTGTCTGCACAAACGGTTAGAAACTGACTCCATGAGGATGGTATGAGGGCCCGACGTCCACAGATGGGGGTTGTGCTCACAGCCCAACACCGTGCAGGACACTTGGCATTTGCCAGAGAACGCCAGGATTGGCAAATTCGCCACTGGCGCCCTGTGCTCTTCACAGATGAAAGCAGGTTTGCACTGAGCACATGTGACAGATGTGACGGAGTCTAGAGATGCCGTGGAGAGCGATCTGCTGCCTGCAACATCCTTCAGCATGACTGGTTTGACAGTGGGTCAGTAATGGTGTGGGGTGGCATTTCTTTGGAGGGCCGCACAGCCCTCCATGAGCTCGCCAGAGGTAGCATGACTGCCATTAGGTACCGAGATGAGATCCTCAGACCCCTTGTGAGACCATATGCTGGTGCGGTTGGCCCTGGGTTCCTCCTAATGCAGGACAATGCTAGACCTCATGTGGCTGGAGTGTGTCAGCAGTTCCTGTAAGATGAAGGCATTGAAGCTATGGACTGGTCCGCCCATTCCCCAGACCTGAATCCGAGCACATCTAGGACATCATGTCTCACTTCATCCACCAACATCACGTTGCACCACAGACTGTCCAGGAGTTGGCGGATGCTTTAGTCCAGGTCTGGGAGGAGATCCCTCAGGAGACCATAAGCCACCTCATCAGGAACATGCCCAGGCGTTGTAGGGAGGTCATACAGGCACGTGGAGGCCACACACAATACTGAGCCTCATTTTTACTTGTTTTAAGGACATTACATCAAAGTTGGATCAGCCTATAGTGTGTTTTTCCACTTTAATTTTGTGTGAGACTCCAAATCCAGGCCTCCATTGGTTAATAAATTTGATTTCCATTGATGATTTTTGTGTGATTTTTGTTGTCAGCACATTCAACTTTGTACAGAACAAAGTATTCAATGACAATATTTCATTCATTCAGATCTAGGATGTGTTATTTGAGTGTTCCCTTTATTTTTTTTGAGCAGTGTAGTTTATTTCCTGAAGTATTTCTCTGCATGCACACCTAAGGACATGCAATACCACTCCGAGCCACCAGATGCGCTCGAGCGTCCTTATGAAATTCTCTTCCCTGCGCTTCATTGTTTTCTTTTTTGTCCTTATTACCTCGATGTTCATCTTCGGGTGAGGTGAGTTTGTTGCTGGCTAATTGGGTTATGAGTCTAATTTCATGTCATGCTCACTGTTTTTTTGTGTTTGTTTGTTTTTGTTGTACTAAATAGACGTCTGATGTGTTTAGGGATTTTTTTTAACGCTAGCATCGAGAGAAAAGCTTGGCTTCATCTGTTCGTCCAGCCAGGTGACCCAACAGTTCTTTAAGGTGTGTCATAAACGGATTTATTTGAAATATTCAAAAGAAAAATTAGTCTGGAGCATTGTTACAATCTCTCGACAGATAAGGTGAAACATATCTGTGATAGTGTTTGCTGTTAAGTTTATCAGGAACCATACACTAACTGTGGTAAACGTTAAGACTTTAAATGCTAGCTGAGCACGTACCCCCGTCTGTGTTTCATGTCTCACCAGCCGCCAGTCATGTCCATTGAATACACCATTGATATCCAGCTGACAGAGTTGGGATTTCCGGACATCCTGCAGCCGCAGGAGGCTTTGGTCAGACAAACACCGTGCCGCTCCACATCATCCGATGACTCCATCTCACCCAGTCACTCTCCCGCTTCACTTTCGACCAAACATAAACCAAGACGGCTGCTCCGAGGTGGAAAAATAGTAAGTGCAGCAAGACATACCTCAGACACCCAAGAAACCACAGTGTCTCCCTGGCACTCTAAACAGACTGATACTTTAAACTGTAATCCCACAAATAGACTACAAGATAAACAAGGTGTCAGCGAGATAGCACTAGCTGAACTGTTCGTGCCAAGGGCAATGAGCGATCCCTCTGCTTTACAAGAAACCACAGACCTTTTCCCTGTGATCACTGAACAGGAGGAGGAGGAGGAGGAGGAGGAGGGCAGAGACTTGATGAAGACCTGGCACAGGGTGAATCAGTGGAGGTGCCGGAGGATGACTCAGATGACAGTGAAGTGTCAGAGGTGTATGAGGAGGAAGAGTTTGATGAGGAAGAGGACGAGGAGGGGCTAAGCAGTGGTAAGACTGAATGACCATAAGTTGATTTCACATATGCACCCATATCTAGGTGTTAAGTTCGACACAACTTGTTCTGACTTGCCTGTAATTGGCAGGTAGTTGTCCCTGATACACTCTTTTATATTCACAAAACTAGATGCAAAATAAAGTGGCCTGCTTTGCATGCTGGTTTTGTCTAAGCATGTGATAGTTGCCCTCAGGATTAACAAATCTCATGAGAACAACAATAAAATGACCACTAACAAAGCCTTAAAGCTTGTTTCCCTTTATTTTTTGTGCTTCATTTTTATTCAGAAGTGACAAATGTGTGATGAAAGCTGTGTGTTGCACTTGGTGAACTGTTTGTTTGTTCACATGAACCTTGGCACTACAATCCTAAATGTTTCCTAAACAAATAGACTTTGTTATACTGGCTTGAGTAAGTGTGATTACTTTTGCTACATTTCTGAACTTTTTTGGTCCATTTTTATCTGTGTTTTTTAAACCTGCAACACTCACCAACTTAAATAGGGGTCTAGTGCAGACCTGGGCCTTATATGGCAGATTGTTCCTGACTAGCTAGCATGAGGTCAATGGGAAATTAGGATTCAAGTGTAAATAAATTTACATCATGCAGTTTGTCCCATTTCAGTCACCAAACACTGATAAGTACCCCATCAAAGAATGTCTTGCTGTTTTTTGGGGTTTTTTGTGGTAAATTTCAGTGTAACTTTGCTTTTATTTTGAAGGTGACTACTTTTTAACATGTAAATGAATGCAGCTTCACTGTAAATGCGTTGGTGCAGATGCTTATGAGATATGTCTGTCTGTTAGTCCCTAAAGATTTCAGCTCACATTTAAAAAAAAAAAAAAGAGAGAGAGAGACTGATGCAGAATATAGAAAGACATGGACTTCCAAGTATATATTTTCTGAAGTCAGAGGTAAAGCAGTGTGCATAGTTTGTGGAGAGCAGATTGCTGTGTTTAAGTAATACAGTTTGAGTCACTGTTACAAGACGTAACATGCAGAGAAATACAAGAACTTGACTGATGCATAGCGGGAACAGACATCTGAAGCTTTGCTAGCAAAGGTGCAAAAGCAACAAGGAATTTTTAACCAAGCTTTACGCATCCAGGGATAGAGCAGTCAAGATTTGCCACAAAACTGCAAAAAAACCACCCCAAAACAGTAAGATATTCTCTGATGGGGATTTTATCAGAATGTTTGGTGCTAATATGCATTTGAGAATGTGTGCCCCTCTCCAGGTGAACTGTAACAAGACAGAATGAGGACACTGTGGGGAAATCTGGAGCTTAGCTTGAAAAAGGAAGCAGACGATTTTGAATTTTTCTGCTTGGCTCTGGACGAGACATGTGATGTCCTTGACACAGTTTACTAACGAAAGAGTTTATGGAGGAGCTGGCAGGAATGAGCTCAGTGAATGACAGGGAGTGACTGCATGCCTGAATGCTGGGGCTGAAGTGGGACAAATTGGCAGCTGTCACAACTCATCTTTCCACAGCTGACAGGGAAAAATTTCTCTCACTGAACGAGGAAAAAAAAAACTGCAGATGACTCTTATTAATTAGCACACTTCCTTCTTTTCTTCCCCTAGAGTCGAGTCAGTCAGGTGACTACCGGTGCAGTGTGTGTGACCAGCATCTGCCCTCCAAGTTCAAGCTCCAGGACCATATGAATCTGCACACAGGAGCACGCCCTTACTGTTGTGCAGAGTGTGGGAAGCGCTTCTGTCAGATATATAACTATCGTGTCCACCTGCGCACACACGCACAGACCAAAGTGGATCGTCTCCAGTGTCGGGTCTGTTTGATGGGCTTTGCATCGCAGGAGGATCTCAATGATCACCTGTCAAAAACTCACTTGGAGGATGAGTTCTATGAGTGTGACCTGTGTAAGCGCGTGTTTACCTCCCTAAAGGCATGTCAATATCATGTGCAGTTACATAAGTGTATGCTGAATGTTGTTTGCGAAGTGTGTGGCCGCAATTTCTCATCATCAAAATCTCTTGCGCGCCACCGGAGGAAGAAGTGCCACCGCAGTTTTAAATGCACAGACTGTACAAAGGTCTTTACCAAGAAGAATGCTCTCCTAAAGCACAGCTTCTCCCATCTTGGTTTGCTGCCTTACACGTGCATACGGTGCCGCTGCCACTTCCGATTGGCTAAGCTGTACCGCCAGCACAAATGTGAACCCGAACGCATTCACTGTGTGGCATGTCTGCGGGAGTTTCTTAGTCAGGAGGACTTCCAGCAGCACAAAAAGGACACAGGCTGCTGGGGCAATCAGGAGCCAAGTCAGAAAACAGATGAGATCAGATGTTTGGAGTGCGGACAGAGGTTTGACTCTTCCGAAGAGCTGAAGAAACATGCCGGGGCTCACCAGAGGGTGCTGAAATGTGCCGAATGTGGGAAGGGGTTCCGGTCGGCCTTGCTGTTGATGTCCCACATGGGCGGCCATGCTGGCCAGTCACCCTGCCTTTGTCAGAGCTGTGGACTGGGCTTTCCCCACCAGCAGAACTACGACAGCCACCTTAAGACGTGTGGGCAAACACCTCAGTCTGCGGTGAGTGTGGGAAACTGTAGGGATGTTTTTACACTGCTGCTGCCTCTTTTGTGAAGCATGTTAAGATTTTCTACCTTCCAGATTTCAGTTTAACACAAAACCACTTCAGTGAAACAACAATTTAAAATTGCATGTAGCCTACTACAGCTGCTGTTGGTTGTCATGTAGCCATGTGGATGAGAGCAGCCACTCTTCTTTGGAAGTGGATTTTAAGAGTTCTGGGAAATTACAATTTTCAGATGTCAGAGCTTGTAAATATTTCTTTTAAAGGTGTAACACTCCTATTTCAAATGACTGTTTTATGTATCTTGAGAACCTGACAAACCTGTTAAATGCATTAACCCACTACAGTTCTTAACGTCTCAGCCAGTTTTTGTGCTAACAGGATGAAGTGATTACATACCTGAGTAAATATGAGTACACTTTGGTGCTATCTGGCTTTTGATCTTATTCATTTTTATATGTTTATGTGCAACAGGAGCAAGCTCTGTTCATAGCAATCCATGTGTACTTGAGATTTTATTTTTGCTGTGATGTACCTACAGATATGCTCATAAACCTGTTTCCAAGAACTCTTTCCACATATAAAGTCACACTTTTGTAGAGCCGATTGATTGACTTTGATGCTTTTGTTGTCTTTCCCCTTCCAGAGTGCCACCAAGAAACGGCAGTCCTTGAAGAGCTCAGTACCTGAGACAAAAAAGCTCAGTGCTACACCAGATTCATCAAACACGACAAAGGTGGTCGGTATGCCTCCTGTTGTTTTAAACAACACTGCTCCACCAGTCGAAGATTGCAGTAGTAGTCCAGATCATGTGACAAAGGGTGGGTCTGCTGGCTCTGGTCCATCAGATGGGTTGTGGAAGCTAACTCTTGACAAACAGCCACCTTCTGGTATGAATCTTGTCTTGTTTGTTCCCGTTTGTCCAACGCAAGCCAATGGGCTCCCACTCCCATCTGCAATCCCTCAGACAGTACCCATGCAAGCTCTGCCTGAGGGACCACTCGCAGTCAGTGCTGCTCTTGGAGCCACACTGAATGCCCCGCTGGATCTGTTAACTCGGATTAAACAGGATCCAGAAGCACCCCTGGATTTGTCTAAGAAGTCTGCAGTGACATACCTTCCTGTTAAAAGTGAGCCAGAAGAATCTGAAATCTCAGGACAGGCTGTAGGTGATTGTGAATTGTGGTCATCTGGATCCAGGCAACTGACATACTGCAAGCCAGAGAAAGTGATTAAGATTGAAGCTGACATTTCAAGCACTGCCGTTGCTGATAAGGAGAAATAATGAAATACAGGGAGGTCAGAACAAGAGAGAAAAGATTTCACTTTATGGTCACATTCCCTACCCTATAAAGGAAGCGTTTAATATGCTGTTGGAATTGTATACATTACTGTGTAATTTGTATATTGACCATCATACGGTTTTATGACAAGGCAGCATTTTCCTATAACTGTTCCTACTTTTGTCACTAGGATAGACTGTTAGCGTCTGCTGTAACTGCTTTTTGTTTCAGAAACTCTTTTCAGACACGACACGATACTGCTGGCTTCATCAATCTGTTAAAGGGGATTTGTTATGCTTTCCCTTCATTTCTGTCATTAATGTTACAGTGGTGAATGCTCATATTAAACATGAGTATACAAAGTGTGATGTCACTGAGGGTGTACTCACTCTAGACACGGTTGCCTGAGCATGGTCGTTCCTACTCGCCTGCACTTGCGTTGCCCTTACCAATCCAGACACAAATATGCATTACTTTGTCTGAGCGCCTCAGTTCCCCTCTCTCTCTCCTGCGCACACACCCTTGAAAAATATTCTTGCAGGTTTATGATTTCATACATGTTGTAGCTTAATTGGAGAATGCATGTCCTCTTAATGCCACTGAGAAAGCTGAAGTTCGGTCCGTGGGCATCAGTAGCAGTCGTGCTACATTATCATCACAGCCAGCTAAGCTGTGCCCAGACCTACTTTTGCAAGTGTCCAGGGCACAGCAGTCATAAAAGGCAAATTAACTTTACTTTGGGGACACAGCCTCTTCATTCAGAAATACACAATGGCTGAGAGCCTCTATGTGTGCGACAGACTGAAGATAGACAAGTGTGACTGCATGCATTCAGACTTGAGCTTTGTTGAAAGTAATTAAGTGTTATCTCCTCCAGTCTAGTAAGATAACCATCGCGGCTTCTACAGAACAGTGACCGGGGGGCTCATACAGACCTGAAGCTGACATATTCACATTCTGTCGCATTAATGGACAATGAACCACGTCCAAAAGGTGTCACAACGAGAAGTTGTTTTCTTGCATCTGTAATTTAAATAAAACATTCCAGGCTTTTGTTCATTGGGGCACTTTTTTCCCCTCTTATTTGCATTTGGCAATAAGGCTGTAAATTCGGCCACATGCTGGAGCAAAATGAAGATGAATCCTATGCAGTATGGTGCAGAATTTCTGTTACATTTTCTGCCTTGTTCTTGTGTTGGGAAACTTGATTCCTTTTTTTAAAAATGTGTATAAATTTGAGGGAAATGGGGTTTTCTGAAAGCTTGTTTTGTATAGACCCTTGCCCTTTAGTGTTATGTTAAATATTTGATGATTTCATTATAGATGGTACTGATTAGTATGAACAGATGTCACCTTGTGATTAATGTTTTCTGAATCTACACGTTCTGCAAGTATATTTTGATGTTTTTTTTAAAGGCTAATAAACGCTTGTTTGGATCCAAGATTATTCAATAACTTGACGACACCGGCTTTATTTACTCGTCTACAGTATCATCTTTCATTTATGTTGCAAAAACCTTGCCTCAAATTTAAAAAATGACCAAATACTATATTGCCAAAAGTATTCACAGACCCATCCAAATTCAGGTGTTTCAATCACTTCCATGGCCACAGGTGTATAAACCAAGCACCTAGGCATGCAGACTGCTTCTACAAACATTTGTGAAAGAATGGGTCGCTTTCAGGAGCTCAGTGAATTCCAACGTGGTACCATGATAGGATGTCACCTTTACAACAAGTCCAGTAATGAAGTTTCCTCGCTACTAAATATTCCACAGTCAGCTGTTAGTGGTATTATAACAAAGCGGAAGTGATTGTGAAAGACAGCAACTCAGCCACGAAGTGGTAGGCCACGTAAAATCACAGAGTGGGGTCAGTGGATGCTGAGGAGCATAGTAAACAGAGGTCACCAACTTTCTGCAGAATTAAATGCTATAGATCTCCAAACTTCATGCGGCCTTCAGATTAGCTCAAGAACAGGAGTGACACTTGGAATGGCCTTCTGCTGCTGTAGCCCATCTGCTTCAGGGACCAATGTGTTTCGCATTCAGAGATGTTCTTCTGCATACCTTGGTTGTAATGAATGGTTATTTAAATGACTGTTCCTATTGGCTTGAAGCAGTCTGACATCAACAAGGCATTTTCACCCAGAGACCTATTGCTCACTGGCTATTTTCTCTTTTTCTGACCATTTTCTGTAAAACCCTAAAAATGGTTGTGTGGAAAAAAAAATCCCAGTAGATCAGCAGTTTCTGAAATACTCCGACCAGACTGTCTGACACTAACAGCCATGCTACATTCAAAGCTACTTAAATCACATTTCTTCCCAGTCTGATGCTCAGGTCATCTCAACCACGTCTACATGCCTAGATCCACTGAGTCGCTGCCATGTGATTGGCTGATTAGATTTGCGCATATGGCAGTTGGAAGAGGTGCAAAAAAAATAAACGCATGTAGACCACTTTTTTAAATGTATTTTTTAGGTAACAACTTCACAGTTTAAAACAATGCCAAACTTGTTTTGAAACAGTGGGCTTTTAGCAAGATGTTAATATTTTTTCTTCTGTATTATCATAAAAAGTTGCAGTAATGTTGCATAATTGCAGAATTTTTACACATCTAAAAATAAAAAATACCCCTCAGCCTAAATGTACTTACGTCAAATACCACATTGATAGATGCAATTTATCAGGATACTATAAACACAATAAATAAAAACTAAATACAGTTTTTCGGTCGTTATTATTGAAATATAAAAATGACGTTCTTCTCTTTTCTGGGGGGAAAAAACTACAACTCCCATCACGCGATTAAAAATAAAATCCCGGAACTACAATATCTGGTGACGGGATGTTTTAAATAGGCTACATGGATGGTCGTCATCCGGGGTGTTACGATGTAAAGTGTGCATTTGCAGATTTTCCTGGATTTGCTGCTTTTATTGTCTTCAACCGCGGTGTCTAGATTTAAATTTTAAAATCGGTGCTGTGGTTTTGTGGCGCCAGCGGCTGCGTTATTTTGAGTTCATGGACAAAGACAAGTGTAGCGATATTGTAAGTAAGCGAGTCTGTTGTTTGCTTTAGCTAAAACGTCACGTTTTCAGTCTGTTTTGAGAGCAGGTAGTAGTTACGGTTTAGGTCACACGAATCAGCTAATTGGACTTTGTGGAGACTCTGTTCACACATGCAGCCTCTGCACTCACGCTTTATGTACCTTTTGCAGCATGGTCAGTGCTCCTGGATGGAGATGCATCAGTTCCTCGGTGACCTTATCACATCTGGAAACCCCTCAAAAAATCCGCCAGATGTGCTTAACGCAGCATGGGGCGTAGCTGGTGGTGGTGGAGGAGGCAGCGGCGGGAATGGTGCTGCTGATGCTGCTCTTGGGTTTAAAACTACAACACTTGAGCCACTTAGACCTGCCCAGGAAAAGACAGGGGCAGGGTCATCACAGAGGACCAGAGACCGGAGAGAAGGTAGGAGCTTGGTAAATAAAAGATTTCACCTATTTTATTGCAAGAAAAAATATTAATATATGTAACTGATGTAATCTATTTGTTGTTTCAGCTTTAGATGTCCATCATGCCTGCACCTGCCCTGGCTGCCCTTACTCCAGTCCGCCTCCTTCATTTGAGACCTTAGCACCCAGACAGTCTCTGGCCTTGCCGCCACACTCAGAGACAGTATGCCAACCAAAAGATCTTAGTATTGCTATTCCAGTGAGCCTCAGCATGTGCTTACCAGACTCCACCTTACCCAGCAGCAGCACCATATCTGAGCTACAGGCCAGCCGACCACACAGTGAGGATGTAGACAGAGGCACTCAGAGCCAGGACCAAAACTCTGACACACCTCCTTCAAGACCATCCTTGTCCCATCTCTCCATGTTTCCCCACTTGTGTTGTCACCATAGCCTGCAAACCTGTACCTGTACACTGGGCCGCCAGGACGGCACAGACTCTCCCTTTTCTCACACACATGCTCATCATCACTTTCACCACCACCACTGCCCGCTAACATCCTGTTTACCCTGTCCCCAGCTGGCCCACTCAAATTCTCCACGGCTCTCTGGTCCTTTTTCGTGCTTGTCCTGCCCACACTCCTTTCATGCCTGCAGTCAGGTCTGCCACCACCATCACAGACAAACACAGCAGCAGGAGGAGAGGGGTAGGACTTCTACGACCTTACTGTCAGCACTACACCCCTGTATGCACTGCTCTGCCTCTTTTTCTAGACCCTCCCAGCTGCTGCAGCACCAGCGCTCTGAGCATGCCCATAAACCATCCGGGTTCATTTGCACACAGTGTGGTAGGGCCTTCAACTCACACAGCAACCTCCGCATACACCTCAACGTGCACACTGGTGCACGGCCCTACTGCTGCGCCGACTGCGGGAAGAGTTTTAGTCAGTCTGGAGCGCTGAAGATCCACAGGCGGATTCACACAGGTGAAAGACCATATTCATGTGGCTTCTGTGGAAGGGGTTTCCCCCATCTGGCAGGGGTCCGTGCCCACCAGAGGACGCACACAGGAGAGAAGCCATACTGCTGTACCCAGTGTGGCAAGTGTTTCACCCAGTCAGGAGCGCTAAAGATCCACACTCGCATCCACACAGGAGAGAGGCCCTTTATCTGCAGCATCTGTGGCAAAGGCTTTTCCAACCGCTCTGGGATTCGCTTCCACTACCGCACAGTCCACGGGCTGGCTCCTGAACTCACGGGGGAGACTGGGGGTGTGTACCGGGGACCCGCAGCTCGTGCTTGCCAGCCCGGGCGCCCCAGGACTTTGCCCCGAACCAGCGCTGGGTTAGATGCACCTCACAGTCCAGGTAGCGAATCACACACTGCTCCGAGTTCTCGAGATTCTTCAGATTTGATCGCTGCTCCTCCCGCCTCCATGCCAACTGGCGGAAACGAGCGCAGGTCTCAGCCAGAAGCAGCAAATGTGGGCAGTCACAGAGAGGGGCTTCCGTATGCATGTGAAGACTGCGGCCTGCGTTTTAAAGACGCCCCATCCAGGAACACACACCAGTCTGTGGTGCACTATTCCCACGATGGAAGAGAGGAGGAGGGGCAGAGGAAAGAGTTCAGCTCAAATGATGACAGTGAAGGAGAGTGAATTAACGCTGCTGGTAGATCTAAACTTTATAATTATCTGGACTATGTTCTTTATTTAAGCACAATTCGTCTCAAATTGGAAATTCACTTATATTGCACTCCTTTCAAAGTTTTTTTTCCTGACGTTTCACAACACCGTAAGAGATTTCACCCTGACATTCTGTATCAAAACTCAGTGTTGCCTGTCATTACAACAGGACAAAGCTTTTCTGTTTATAAACTCGACTGAAGTTCATCATTAGAATGGGTTCACCTCTTCAGTCCTGATGTGTGAGTGAGGCATCCTGTGTGTGCAGATATGTCAGTGTTACATGTCCACCCATCTTTAAAAAACACTTGCTCCAGTCACACACACCAAACCAGCTGGCTGTTAATACGTGTTCAATTGTGCCTTATTCAGCAGTGGAAAGGGTGTATTCCCCATGTTGCATTGTTGCACCAGAAAGCATGTTGCATAAATGTAATTTGAGGAACTTTTAACATTTTATTATGGAACTGAGGACTGCCACTTGACCCTTATTATACAAAATGCCTTGCAATAGGAACAAGTACAGTTTTATATGTTAAACATGGATCTGTAGTAAACAACAGCAATGCTGTAGGTTTAATTAAGTTATTTAGTAACTTAATCCTTTTTAAACCCATATTTATTCTATACAAAAATAAAGAACCCAGTGAAATTTGCATGGGATAGAATATAAAGGGAAAAAAATGAATACAAGTATACAAATATAAGTAATATGTTATTTTCACTTAATTCTGTAAGTGATTCTCACTGGGAAAGGTGCAATTCAGCACCTAAAGCCTCAAAGGCCAACACCTCAAAGGCCACATACTGGAACTGGTTTTTTTTTAATGTTATGGTTTTATGATAACGCTTATCCTTGAGCAGGGGAGCGCTCACTCTTCCTCTGGAGCCTTGCTTAACTAGACAGTGCATTTCTTACTCATGGAAAATTGGCTGAATCACTGGGGCATTTATCCAGGTAAAGGATAGTCCTCCCTAATCATGTCATCTTGTCTTTTGTGCCTCTCAGTTATACTACAATCCAAACATTTCTTTTTAGCTATATGTATGTTACTGAGTGATAATTATCAGAGCAGATGTATAATTATGCAGGCCATCATTTTTTGATGTCTGAAGCTCGTGGGAGCCACCTAGTGGTTATATGTAATTATAACAGTACTCATTGTTAAAGGTTACATTTTATAGTGCTTTATAAATGTGATTGTTTTAAACAAAACTTTGTTTTTGTTAAATGATACATTGTGAATGCAGTGCATTGTAATATGTTCAGTCCACTTTTGTGCTTTAATTCTCTAAACATACATTTCTGTACGTGTTTTTGGAAAGTGCGGTTATGTGATTAAACATTTCAAACAGTATCTGAGACACAACTGAACCTGTATTTGTTTGTGCAATATGAAAGAAAAAACAAACTACTATCCCATTCTTCCTTGATGGAAATATCTGCATCCATATGGCTCTCACTATTTAGTCTGAGTACCTGTACCCCCATATGCATAGTGGTCCAAAGTTGACTTCTTTGGGTACGTCACTCACAGAGAGGTCAAGTTTGTGCATTCTGGACAGCACTGTCCAGCTTACTGTTCAAGTTGAGTTTGCTCAAAGTGTTGCCCTGGTCCCAACACACATTTTAACTCCAAAGAGCCCTTTTCTCAGTCTAAGCTTGCTGTGCTCACAAAGGATCTTCATACGTGTGTTTCTGTAGTAAAGAGTCACAAGACTTGGGCTCTGCATAGACAACACTGACTGGTCTTGGGCTATTGGCACGTAGTGCGGGAGTGCAGTAGCCGTTGAAGAGCACTCTGTGTGAAGGGCAGTCATACTGGCTGGATGGCGGTGCTGGAGCAGGAGGTCCATGTGCACTGCTGTGAACGAGGCTGGACTCAGAGGGCTGTTCTGAGAACGGGGTGGCATATTCGGGCTCTGGAGGAAGCGGCTCTGCATACTCTGGCAGGCTGCCAGGAGTATCGTAATGGCTGCAGGTGAAGGGGGTGGTATAGCACTCTTCTGAGGAAGGCTTAAATGTTGAGCCAACCTTCTGTCCAACAGGTGTAAGAGCTGGCTCAGCATAGTCTGGCAAGATTGAAGAAGAAAAAAAAAAGTAAGGAAAAGTCACAAGACTTTCTGTTCACCTGAAACACAGCAAACCTCACACTGTAAGGACCAGGTAAAATATACACTGAAAACCATAAATATGATGTGTATACCTTTACTATGCCTGTTATAATTATTAGACTCGGAAAAATGGCTGAGGATTAGTCCTCATTTATAGTGATGAGGGTTTAAAATTACATAACAGGATACAAACAATATACAGATGAGAAGGGCAAAACAACTAAACAGGCACAGACAGAAGCTTGATCATGGAATTAAATTAAGCAAACATTACCGAAGAATCCTTCATTGTTCAGAGGAAGTAAAAGCAGCTGTGGATTAAACGCAGGAAAGCAGCGAGCCGTCTTTTGGGTTTACAGACGAAGACAATACGCAACTTTAATTACAGCATTTTAGAGGTGGTGGTAGACTGAGACAGCACAGCTGTTTTCCAGTCACCAGTCTCTGCTCAACTAACCTACCTGTGATCTAATAAGCTCATGTATTCCCCCCATTTTATCCTGTTTCTCCCAGCTTCTCTCAACTGTAAAAAGATCAACCTTGTAGTGATCTCTTTTTAACTTTAGAGTATTTTATTTATAACTTATATAGAACTTGTTACACTTTATTTATATATAAAACCCTGTAAAAACAAAGCACTCCAATAAAATGGAATAGTTGTGGTGGGTTTTTAATGTAAACAGATTCATTCACTCTGTCACCTCATAAATTGGACTGGGCAGTTGAACTGGATTAATCTGAATGGCCCAGGCACATCACATTCCCTTACAGCTGAAAGATATTTAAAATGAAAAACCACTTTTCATGGACTAAGCTGTGAAATATTTTAAGGGCTGTCTTACACATGCAGACTTTCAAATAATGCTTAAGTTAATGTGTTGTGGGGGCCGTTCTAAAGACATTTAGACTGCTTCAGAAACCAGCCTGTTTAACTTTCAGTTTCTACACTGCCTGCATTACAACAAAAACTGAATTTTAATAAAAATCTATTTTTCTCCCCTTCATTCATGTCACACAACCACAGAGCAGTTTGGTGTCCTTTTCATCAGTAGCTGCTCCTTTTTTCTCTCCAAAAAGTTCAGCTTTAACTTCAGCTCTCTACAGCATCCAGAATGACTCTGGCTTAAAAACGCTGCAATGCTGAAATGTGGAAGCTGCAATTGCTTTGATATATATTTTTTAAATCCTCAGACAGTAGCTTAGATGAGCCCGACGCTGTTGGGACATCATCAGTTAATTCATCAGCTCTGGAAAGTTTCATCTTTTGAGGATTCCTGATGAAAATTCTTGCCCTGTGTCTCATGTCCTAATCAGTCAATTAAGGCCTAACGAGGTAATAGGGTTCTGACGTTAGCAGAAGCGTGTCATAACTATTTTTATATAACTTTATTTTTTTATGTCACCGTATGTTTATAATTTCTGTATATTTACTGCAGGAGTTGTTCTGTTTACACAAAATATCCATATCTATAGCTCAAGTTAAGCCTGGATCCCCCCCCCCCCAGTGTCTGTAAAAACAGGCCCGCCTAACGTAATTAATAATTCAAAGTTTTTTAAGACCCCTCACATCAGAATCAGTCGGCACAGTCAGAGAAGAATCTGACATAAAAAAAAAATTCTTATTTGCATCTTACACTGGGAAATTTCTGGGAAATGCTTCTTTTCCACTAAATAGCTGTCCCAGCACAACGTAGAACCCCTGCATGAGCTGCCCGGCCACCAACAACGTCTTGTCTAAGCGCGGGGATGGGGGCTGATGATCTAGCACTTAGATCCATGGAGTCTACTCTTTGTCCTTGCAGAAGAGGCTGTGGTGTGGGAGGCCTAGACCTTGAAGAGCACACAGGGAGCCTAAGACCCAGAGCTATTTTAATTAGACAGGCTTTACAGAGGGCTTTGATTGTCTTAGCACTGACCCTCTGTCCTGTTTATCACTGGACCTCTCAGAGAAGGGCCCCCTCGCTGAGGGAGGGGGTAACGGGAGGCAGAGATGGGACTGGTGGGAGTAGGCTGAGTGCCCTGTATCGAGCTCCAATTAAAGGGTCTCTTTGAGCGAGCCTCTGTGGGCCAAAGAAAGGAATGTTTATACTGCGACTGGGTGATGGGCTGAGCCAGGAGAAAGAATGGACAGCCCGTGGAGAGAACTGTTTGCCTGTCAGGCTTGGCGTGAGCTGCTCAAACTGACCACTGAAGCCAGAGACTATTAGAGCGGGAAAGATAGAGTGGAAAACTTAACTTGACAAATAAACTACAAAAAAGGGCAGCAGCTGATGGCACTTGCAGAAACACAAAGCAGCAGCAATGTCTTTTTATTCAATTCATAACTCTCACCATTAAGAGGGGGGCTTGGTAGTGCATCATGGACATTTCGCACCGGAGGGTATGAGATGAGCTCCGACTGTGAGCAGGCAAAACTCTTCTCCTTGAAACTCTGACAACCTACTAGACACAAAAAGATGCAAAGTCATAGTCATATTTTAAAAAAGACTGAGAATTCAATAAAATACCCTAAAATATAGCGTGCTAAACTTACTTGTAGGTACAGAGTAGGAGTACTTCATTTGTGAGTCTTTTTCCTACACGGGGGAAGAACATGAACATGAAGCATGATTAGCTAATTAATCGATAACCTTTACTCTCATTTTCAAATGAAAAACAACACAGAAGGTGAATAAAATAATGTCTGTGGATATTTAGTGACAGCAATCATGTACTGAAAATTCAATTTAGATACAGTGTGCACACAGTGGAAAGTTAAAACACGTGCAATACCTTCGCTTCAACCAGAATCCAGCCAATAAACAACCGCCACAGATTATCAGTCCGAGGGCCACTCCCACTGCTACTATTACTGGCTGACTGGAGCCTGCAAGAGTGTTGAAGTGTCTGAGTAAACAGTTAAGTAAGTGTGAGGAAGGAATGCTTTTATTGCACAGTACAAAGTGCCAGCTATCAGTTTAAAGGATATATTGTTTTTACTGGTGTTCCTCTAATCTAGTCATAAAAATTTCACTCAGGTTAATAAGATGGTGGCACAAGTACATACTCCGAGTTGTTTCCACCAAAACCGTGCTCTCAGTGGGGGTGGGAGAGGGGCTTGGGAGCTGTGGACCTATGTTAATTTTGATGGATGGAGATTCTGTTAGAGAATTATAAAGACAGAAAAACTTTACATCAAGGAAACTCAACTGCAAATCAAATAATGTAAACAGATTAGGTTTATTCTGAATAAACTGGAAGCTTATGAGCTATTGCCTTACCACCTCCGGGTGGACGTGGGGACCTTGGTGTGACAGTACAGCCTAGAACCTGGACCTGAGCTGAAGCTCTCCCATGCCAGCTCAGTGGCTGAAGCCGGACAAATCGAGCCACCACAGTTGGAAACAAGCTATTGAGCACCCTGAGGTGGCCATCAGTGTAGGCCTGAAACACCTAAGAGCCATAAAGACCAAAGTGAGTTGGCATCTACGAGTCTGTTGCTTCATAAGCTCAGGGAGCTGGGGTTGTTAAAGAGTTCGGTGGAACACCTGCCTTTCTTTCTTTGCTCAGAGCATCTTTGTACAGCTTCCAGTTCTTTCTGTCCTTACTGAAGAAAAGACTGTAGGATTGTATGTAGTGCTCATCTGATCCCACTGTTACAATTCCTGATGAAAGAGAGAACAACATATATTTGAGTTTTTCAGACAAATATTTCAGATGTGATGAGAGGGTTTCCAGCTTAATACAGAAATCTTCCACAATTTGGCAAAAGTAGTTTTCATGCGTTTTGTTAACAATAACAAAAATAACCTGTTTCTTTAAACCAGTTCATAAAATTATCATATATTGTTTAAATAAACACATTTGACACACAAACACCTATTCTGTTTTACCTGTGATAGTGCTTCTATCACTCAGCTCCAACTCCACCCATGGGCTCCGATCACTACTGTCTGCTGCCCACAGCAGGAAGTTACGGCTGAAATCATTGTTTCTGGCGGCCCAGAGCACCGTGTTCTCTCGACTGTTTTTATCAGCAAAAGACGAGGCGTTTAAACCAGAAACAGCCAGGAAGCTGTTACAATCTGTTCAGGGACCAAAGAAAAACACACACACACACAAATCAAAGAAAGGATGTATTAGAATTTGAGTGTCATAGCAACATAAGCAAGTTGACTAGAAATTGTCAATATAAGCCGTGTACAACTGCCAATCATTTTTTGCAGATTCATGTTTTCTGTGATCTGTGCTGCATAAACCGAGAAAGTAATGGACAGTATGTTGTCTTGAAAGTGAGAAAAAACACCACAGTACGTACTTGAAAAACAGAAACAGCAGAAATCTAAATTATGTGTTGAAGGAAAATTGGCCAACTGGCTGTTGCAGATAGTAATGAAGCATTTGTGCAACTTCAATGAGAAAGATCTGTATTTGCATGCCTGGTATGCCAATTGGGCGATTCCTGTTGTTCTCTTCTTTTCTTCACTTCCGCTTTCCCACGCTGTCAAACTCATCCTCAGTTCTGTCGTCAATGCTCTGATTCCTGCCCACCTTCTCCAAGCCAATCAGTCTCGGCTTCCTGTTCTTTAAAATTCAGTGTCTGTCTTTTAGACTGCCGTTCATGCAACCCCCCCCACCCCCGCCCAGTCTCCATAACATCCTGGATGCTCAGAGAGTCTCATCCAAGGTCTTTGTCTGCCATTTGCTCCACCACCTGTGTTTACACTTCAGAGGTCGTGTCCTTTTTCCTACCTTTGTTCGGAACATCACTCAGCTGTGCCGATGGCTGGCTAAACACTTTTCTCAGACACCATGAAGACTGAACATCATGTCCATATTTTAAGTTATGCAACTCCAATTTCAAAAGAGTTGGGACACTGTTTAAAACGTAAATAAAAACAGAACGCAATGATTTGCAAATCTCACAAACCCATATCCATCCATATCAAATGTTTCAAGGGAGACATTTTAGCGTCGTGAAAAATATTAGCTCATTTTGAGTTTGATGACAGAAACAGATTTTAAAAAAGTTGGGACTGGGGGAGCAAGAGGCTGGAAAAATAAGTGGTACTAAAAAGAAACAGCTGGAGGAACATTTTGCAAATAATTAGGTTAGCTGGCAACAGGTCAGCAGCATGATTGGGTATAAAAAGAGCATCTTAGAGAGGAACGGTGTCTCCGAAGCAGAGGTGGACGAGGTTCACAATCTGCAAAAAGCCGTGTGTTGTGAAACCATTATTCTGGAACACTGTCAGAATAATATAAAATTGTGAAGACTGAATAGCTCGTGGAAATCACTGCATGGGCTCAGGAACACTTCAAGCAATCACTGTCTGTGAACACAGCTCACCGTGCCATCCACAAATGCAGGTCAGAGCTCTATCATGCATAGAAGATAGAGCATGTGACCATGATCCAGAAAAACAGTCCAAAATGTGATTGGCATCCTTGAAAGAGCGTCCTTTGTCCTTTAAGTGAAAAACTACAGCTGAGCCTGCTCTTCTATGTTGTGCGTTTGTGGAGTGGCTGTTTCTCTAATGTAGAGGTCTCTAAGCACTCCTCATTGCACCACATACACTATGTTGTTTAGCTTGTGTTTGGGTGTTTTGTCCTTGGGATGAATCAGTTTTTGTCTGAGGGTGTTGCCAGGTCTGAAGAGCACTGGGATGTTACGCTTGGAGAAAATTCTCCTGAGTTCTGACTCTTGTGAATCACGACCCTCTGGACCACCTCCACCACGGGTTTAATACCCGGGACTCCATCAGAAAAATGGTCAGAAAAATCAAAATTTAATTCTTTCTTTTTTTTTTTTTAGTAAAACATATGCTCCATCCAGAAAATGGCTTTTTCAGGGAAGGCCTTGCATATTTCAGGAAGAGAATGCTGACCTGCATAGTGCAGCAATTAAAAGAGCATGCCCTCATAGTGGAAGAGTCTGTGTGCTGAACTCGCCTGCCTGCAGTCCAGACCTTTCACCAACTGAAAACATTTGGAAATCCTACATCAGAGAAGAATGGGACAACATTCCTCTCCCAAAAGCCCAGCAGCTGGTCTCCTCAGTTCCCAGATGTTTACTGAAGAGGGAATGTTACACAGTGGCAAACATGGACCTGTCCCAACTTTTTGAGACGTGTTAGAGCCATCAAATTCAAAATGAATTAATGTTTTTCTTAAAATGGTACATTTTCTCAATTTAAACATTTAATATGTTTTCTGTGTTGTGTTGTGAATAAAATGTGGCTCTTTGAGATTTCCAAGTCATTTTGTTTTCTATCTACATTTTAAACAGTGTCCCAACATTTTTTGGAAGCGGGGTTGTAAATGTAAAGTCAGGGTCGTACCTTGGATGAAAAGCAGCTTGTTTTCAGAAAGCGAACCCCTGTCAAAAGAAGTGAAAAATATTGATAAGAGAAATCAGTTTAACCGAATGATGTTGGAGCTAGCTAGGAGCTCCCAGACATTTTCATGATCCCCCATTCTGAAATTTTGAAAACATACATACATTTTAGAAAGGATCCCATTGGCAAAGGTGGATTCGTACAGTGTAAGACTTCTCCCACGATTCACAGTGATACGACCTCCCAGACTATCAGATGTAGCTCCTGCATGGATTGCAGACTTGCACAGGACTGAGGTCTGTGGCAGAAGAGAAATATAGAGCATTTTCAGATATGATTTTAATAATAAGTACAGTACAGTACAGCTTGGCCAAATGAAATTTACTGTGCTTACATCTCTGTAACCCAGCTCAGAGTTCCCCCAAACATCCCCTGTGACATTCTTGCATCCCGCAGGGCAATACAAGCTGAGAAGGAGCAGAAGGACGTGAGCAACATCTGCAGCTCTACTGAATCAGAACGGGAGATGCAGAGGTCCACGGCTTACCTTAAATGCTGCGAGTTAGAATGAGATCCTCGTAGTAAACAAGAAATGAGATCTGAAAAACAAACAAACAGAAACAGATATTTCAATCAACGCTCCTCAAACTTAATGCGTTTAAAATTTTTAAAGCGTGCATAGGTGGATTAACAGTATGGTGTGTGGACCATGCGTCTCGGGGTTACATGATACCACCTCGGCATTCATTCAACCACACAGACAACAGGCTCTGTGCGAGACAGTCTGGGATGCTACGACTGTGCTATATTCGGGTATGAGTGGTCATCACTGTTGATGTGACTAACGCCTTTGTTACTTTGAGCACAGCAATGGTCCATGTGTGATCACAGGCAACAGACAGTGGTTTGTATGTCTGAGTACAGACTTAGCTCCAGACACTGCTGGATCTCATAAACAACTCAGTAAAAACAGGAAACTATGATACATACTGCACAGCGCTCAAGGCCTCATCCAGGAAAATTAAAACTTTGTCTAAGTATAGGCTGTTCAGAGTAAAGAAGTCTACGTGTTTATAAGAGAAAAAAAAAATCATACACAAGGAAGATTGAAAATTGTGTATCATTTAGACTATTAAAGAACAAAAGACATTTGTGGTTTAATGCATGAATAAACATACTGGGTGCATACATGTTACAATTTGCTGGGGCAAAAACAAGCAGCCCCAGAGTTGAGCAGCCTTATGGTGACAAACAGAGGATGGCAGCGGGCTTGGAGTGAAGAGGAGGGGAGGAGAGATCGAGTCAGTCCAAGTGACAGACTGAAGCTTGAGGCCTCATTCCATTCAGCCTGAGAGAGGAGTCGAACTCCTGCTTTCTGAGCAAACACGCTAGAGCGAAGATGGAGGCGATGGAGGATGAATGCCAATAAGCAGTGACTCATACACTTGCATGCACATCAACTCACGAGGGTACATACTCAAGGATAAATATTCACAGAACAGCTAGTGTTAAGATTATACCAGTGTAAACTTGAAAATGATCTCTGGCTCGCTGTCATACACACTCACACACACACACACCTACAAATCAGGCAAATGACCACAATGCAACAGCTATAACAGCTTTGTTTTCCCCTTTACGTTCACTGTTTTCAGTGTATGTATGTATTATATAGCTTGTATTTTGTTCTACCTCTTGTGTATGTGTGATTGATTTTTGAGTATTACAAAGGCCCATCCCTGGCACTGCAAAATACCTCAGGCTGTAAATGCTGTGCGGTTAGGTGGCATTGGTTTGTGTTACATCAAATTTACTATGACACAAATAAACAATAAAAAAATAAACACAATAGGAATAAAAAATGTAGTCACAAATGTTGTAATACCCTGCATTCATACACTTACAACATAAACAGTTACCCAGCATGACATAAATCAGAGTGCATAAATTACAGGCGTACCTGGATGCTGGTCTGTGGCATAAGAAAGCAGAAACCCTCGTCCAGAACGATGTGGGCCTGACTTGAATGTTATTGTTACTTCATTGCTATTAAATGTCACATTCCTCCAGGCTGCATCAAGCTTCCCGCACAGAGGACCTGTGAACACGTATACCCACAAACTACATTTCTAAAGCACAAAAACATAAATACATCTATCAGACACACCAGTGCACAACATCTGTGATTTAGGAATACATCCATTTTCAGTCCAAAATAATTCAGAGTATGTCTACAGTCCAAGTTAGTCTTATACCACTAGTGTTACCACTGTATATTAATAAGATGAGCCACTATCTATATATAAAACAGAAGCCAGGCTCTGTAAAGCCTGATGATATATACAACAGTCAGCCTAGAGGAATATTTCTATCTCTCAAATCGCTCAATCCTTATTTTGGAGTGTTCTCCAACTTTTATGCCCTCAGGACACGATATAACTGGTTGCAAAATCTACACATGTCTATTGCGAAATATGGTTTGCCTTTTCTGCCAGTGCATAAGCAGAATGGCATGCCCTGTGTGCGTTAAACAATCCAGGCTATAAGTTAGTAAATGACACAAAATATGAAATCTCTGTCAGCGGGTAAGTCAATGAAGATTAATGGGGACACAGGACAGTTCACTTCACACATCTGAGATGACCTCTATAGTGTGGTGTTGCCCTCAGGCAGCAAACCGCATTCCTATTAATTTTTTATTTTATGACATAAGACACATCACAGTTCAGTAAAATGAGGAGTAGAAGAGGGTTTGACCTTTGACGGGGGGGGGGGGGGGATTAACCCTTCCAGGAACCAAATCCGCATGGATAATGCCATAGTACCAGCTACTGCTGGTCATGTTTACATTTAAATAGCTATATTTTCTTTTTTTTTAAAAAAGTGCATATAGGTGAACATCTGAAGAACTATATTTGGCTGTTTAAAGACACATTTTGATTTCATTTATTTACTAAAACAGCAGTTTTTGGTTGACTCAGAGCAACATTATGCAGTTAGACCACTTTTCTTATGGCAACAATGTTAAAGCAGTGCTTCTAAACTCTGATCCTTGAACTGCTTCTTTTAGTTTTCCTGCTCCAGAACACTTGATTAGCTTCTTATCAGGCAGCTGCAGCATTTAATTCCCAGTTGATCATTTAAATCAGGTGTGTTTGGAGGAGGGGTTGGGTTCACAGGGAGAACTTCTGTGGTAATGTTTTGAGAGCAATGAGTTGTGGTGATATATGCAGAGTATGCAAACCATGCACTAACGTTAACTTGTACCAACTTACAGGAAATGGGTACAAGAACCTTTTATGGGAGGAAAGAATGTGATTGGACAGTTAAGAGTCATTCCCTCAGTAAGGATAGTGAACTTGATGCGAGCAAGTGTGAGTAAGAATCAGGTCTGAGGAACAGTTTGGAGGCTGGGGGTCCATTAAGGCTCATACATAGAAAATATTGCCAAAAGTATTCGCTTGTCTGCCTACACACAAGTATGAACATGAGTGAAATCCCATTCTTAATCCATAACAAATGTTTGTAGAAGCAGTCTGCATACCTCTGTGGCCACGGAAGTGATTGGAACACATAAATTCAATGATTTGAATGGGGCTGTGAATACTTTTGGCAATATAGTGTATCTGATGGGAATGGGTAAGCAATGGTGTGTGTGTGTAAATGATGATGTGTGTACATGTGTGAGTGTGTTTGTGTGTGTCTGTTGAGAGCTTGGAGAGCACTTTATGAAGATGTAAGGTACCCGGATGCAATGGTACTTCAAAAATCAAATGACACAAATGTGACAGCCACCTCTGACACACAGAAACACATATCCATACATGAATGAGCATAAACACACACACACACACACACACACACAGTTATTTGGTTGTTAGATTACATTTTGCTTATATGAAAATTAACTCGATGTTTGATAATATAAAAAAAGAAACATTTGAATAAATTGCTTGTTTTCTCCTAAATCTACTACACGAGTATATGAATAAAACTGATATTTCGGTACCCTTACAGCACATTGTTGCCCAGAGGCAATGAATCAATTTCTGGAGGGACACATTTGTTGACCGATACGTCAACAGGGATCCCCAAGATCTCAAAAAATATTGTGAAATTTTTTTTCCTCCAAAAAAACCATTATAATATAATCAAGAGGTGTGCTCACCTAGGTTGTTTTCTCCATTTTTGTCTGTGATCACCATAGAGCCATTGGTGCAGCCCGGACTGCTCTCAACGTCAAAATCTCCAAAGAGCAGGCGCAGCGCGCGCCCCTGTGGCACATGAAGCCTCCACTTACACCAGGTGTTACTGGGGTAGGTGCCTGGATAGTTCTGAGAAGCTACAGTGCCCGACTCTGCTGCCAGCACTGAATGTCCACAGCCATTACCTGACATAAAACAAACACTATAAGAAGGCCAAGACAGAAAAAAAAAGGGCACAGTTCACATGGTAAAATAGATATTAACGTCTAACACACACTTGATTTCCTTTGCTTTCAGTTTTCTGTTACCTAATAGCTTACTTCTGAACCAAATAGGGTTGGCAACAAATGACTATTACAGTTAAAAATAAAACCAGCACAATGTCTTCTCGGTTAATCATTTAGTTATCCCATCCTTGTTGCTTGTTTTGTTAACGGAGTAAAACATCAACAGACTAACGAAACCAACAATCATTCATATCTGTCGGGCTGCAGCTACCGCATTACTAAAGTTTTTCCTCCTCGCTTTTCTCGGCATTTTGGTCATCTTCACAAATTCAGTCATCGACTGGTTGATTAATATTTTCAGCTGTACTGTAGCTGCTGACAGGCAAGAATTATTTCTCACAAAGATGGGAGAAGCATGGAATTACAGTCTTTAAGGAAAGCCAAAATTACATAACCCCAGACAGCTGTGTCATTGACTCTTTTAATTAAATTCAAAGAATATTAAAGGCTTTGTTAATACACTATTTCAAGACAGATGAGTAATAAATCTAATTTGAACATGTACGGCAGCTCCGGGCATGTTTATCCTCCTTTCATCATAACTATTAGAAATGCCAGAGAGGGAAGCGCTCAATGGCAAAACCTATGAACTGCACACTGGATACAGTGGAAAAGATAATCTTCTAAGATCAAGCACTACGTCTCTTAGTCTACGTCTCATTTTTTTTTACTACAAGCCAAAAGCAATGAAATGTAACAGAGTGGCTTTAAAAGAAATTAATTGTATAATGCTGATATGTACATCCTGCTATGACTAACACTTGAACAGGAACTGAAAACACAAATATTTAGACAGTTTAACATTCCTGTTGGTCACAAAAAAAAATAATTAATGATTCAAAATTTCCCGCAGCAGTCACACAGAGATTGGTGCTGCGGGGGCGACAAGCTCAGACACTACCCACCCTCCCCGAAGTGACGCGTTCCCAGAATGGTCAAAACCTGACGAAGGCACTAGGGTCAGTCTGAGCCTAAACATCAGCGCTGTCCTGGCTTTCCTTAAAAGGATCCTGGGTATTTGTTGACTGGAAATCACAGGATAACCTTTCACTCACCCCATGTCTCCTCCTGCAGCAGATCAGCCGTTCCCCTCCTTCCCAACAGCACTCAAACCAAAACCTACCCTAAACCTTTGACTGCTATTGTCCCTCTTCAAGTCCCCCAAGGATTCCCTGGAAATACCACAGCCACATACTGTAACTGTGAGCAGCAGAGCATGGATCTGTCACCTTCCGGAGGGAGGCCACAGGGGACCTTTCCCAGCATTACAGGGGGAGTAATACTGGGAAAGGTCTGGGTGACCAGTAATTGTCCCCTGCTTGGTGAGATCTTTCACCTATAGTCTGATGGGTACGTGTTCAGCTGGGAATGACCCGTTTAGAAAATTCAGAAGCTAAAACACAGAAAGCCTGGGTGGCAGGAGAGCAGACAGTCAATAAGAAACGTGCCAGCAATATAGTTTTCCACTTCATGCTTGGCTGGCAGGTCCTTACAGGTCCACACTAGCAGGCAGGATGCTCACCTGTGCTACCTATCACTACATTGTCTTATTCAGTCAATGAGGTCTGAAATGTTTCCCCCAAACGTGGGCCTCACCAAAGCTGGGGTATAGCATATTTGCTAAGTAAAACACGATGTATCCGGGGCTTAATCATCTTCCGATGTGAGGAAATCAAAGCTCCAGAGACAGAAAAAAACAACACTGAAGATTTGTGGTATGGCTGACTGGTGGAGTCACAGTCTGCAGGGCAATAGCTTGTTTGTCTGTGTATATAGGGTCACTGTGATTCATAACGGGCTTGACTGCTGTGTTGAAAGGGGAAAAAAAACAGTGGGAAAGGTTTGCTGGGATCACTAGGTAAACATGGACAAGCAAAAGAGTATGTAAGGAATGTAACCATGACTTCACATGGGCGACCTTTGCAGATAAATACAGTTTATCTCCAGTGGCCTAAACACAGATTTATTCATTTTAATTCTGGCTGACTCCAATGAAGATGAACTGAACAGCAAACTATGCCAAAACTGCCAGGACAAGGCCAAGGCATGGTGGCCGTTCAGTGGTAGTTTTTGAATCTGATGAGAATGGATTAAACAATAGCAGTTAGTAGGGTTTTATGATAACAAATGGCTGAAACAGTGTTTTTAAAAAGGCTGCTCCTCTGGGTGCTCCTCACACCTCGCCCATCCATGTCATTAATAAAAACAAAGCAGAAAACATTTTAAAATAACCTAGCTACATATCAGTTCTCGCTGCCCGTGAGAAGCAGGCCAGCAAGATGTGTGAAAATCTGTTTCCCACGTCACAATCCTTATCTTATCAAAAGTATCAACATAAAAGGCGTTTTCTTACCCTCCTGGCCGCGGACGCACACGGAACAGACGCTCAAAGTGATCCAGAAACCGGCAATAAGAGACTTCACAGCATGCCCGATGTTTCCGCACTTCGCAAGCATGATTTCCACAGACTCTGCGAGAAAAGAGTAAGGTGCATGCCTCGTTGACTCAAGGATCTCACTTTAATAAAAACTTGAAGCACAAAGTACTGGATGTTTACTATTGGTCACGAGTGGTGAACTCCGCTTCCTATTGGTTGTCCTGGAGTGTCAGTCAAGTTAGATTCCCGGATTCCATTCCCAAATAGGCCTGTCCTGATTTGTAGGTGTGGGCTGACCTGAGACCAGCCGGTGGCAGCAATACTGCTCGTTTGTATTCGTTGGAAACGATGGAAAAAACTGAACCTGGATCTTTATTTGTAGAAGCGTAAAAAGGCCGAAAGTGCAGTTTAATAGCAAACATAAAGACAACATTCAGAAATGTCTTATGTGTTCACCTCATTGACTCGTCTGCATTTTTTCCTCAAAGTGCCAAGACTGACATCTTCTGGTGAATTAAAGCAAAGACAAAAATATAAAAAGCGCCTGTTATTAACCCCTTTCCAAAGGTATATATATATATATATATATATATATATATATATATATATATATATATATATATATATATATATATATATATATATATATATATATATATATATATATATAGTCAAGTGAGTTGAGATCTTGATTACCTGATAGCTTAAGCCTGGCACTGTATGAACAATCATAATTCAAATTTATAGAATTGTTAGAGAATGATTTATATGATGTAGAATCGAATAATGAGTGCAACTGTAACACAGAAATGATAGATGGCAAAGTACTAAGGAAATTGCGAAATTTATATATATATATATATATATATATATATATATATATATATATATATATATATATATATATATATATATATATATATATATATATATATATATATATCGCAGGTGTCTTTTTCTATTGTTGTTTTATGACTTTGTTGGTCTGTTTGTTCCTAATGATGTCACATCATTACTTTCTATTTCTGCTTTGATTAGTGCTTTTTAAAAACACAAATGTCTTGGGGTCCCCAGTTAAAAGCACCCAATTCAGAACAAAGTGAACTATTTATTCACTTAGTGTCTGCTATGAGTCCTAAATCAAAGTAGCGCACAGTATCCAGGGGATCTCAGAATGAATCTGTCAGTCATTTTAAAGAAGAAAGACTCATATGCCATCATCTGGATTGGGATCTTCCCAGACTGGAAGTTATCAGAACATTGGAGACGTGGCCGGATCTACTGTATCTGGGCCAGCTGGGGCATGCCCTAGTCATGCCACGCATGAGAAAGACAAGACCCAAACTGAGCGGCAGTGACCCTCCACCGCCTGCTGATGTGACTGTCCTAAGCTCAGGAAGATCTACTGGGAAAAAAAGGTGTTACCTTTGGTCCTGTCCACGCACGTTAAATGCAATATGTGGGTAGGATGCGGGTTAAGCATGGCGATCTAAAAACATAAAGCCACACTTATAAACAAAACCCAGCCCGCTGAGCCAAAAGCTTCCCATGATTGAGTTATTTATAATATCAATAATAAATATTATTATAATAATTTCTGCTGATTTGCACTGGATTGGAAACTTGTTCTGAGGCTGGAAACCTTACAAGCGCTGCACAGCCGTGGAGGCGCTCAATCCAAGCCACATAAGAGCAATCTGACCGATTTACACATCGCGTGCGAGCCAAACGCTTCTCGTGACAGCGGGACAGATGCTTCTCAGGCAAATGCTGCCTTCCCTGCAGGAAGTCCAACGAAGCAGCACGGCGCATGCTCTTGTACCTCTCTGGCAACCGGAGGATGAATTATCCCCTGCTGTAAAACGGTGAGTAAAACTACGACAATATCCACACACACCAGCAGGTAGGGTGTTCGGGAGTTTTGGCGTGGACCCGGTGTTTTTGTTTTGTTTTGTGCACCTTTTGTGGAACAGGAGCGCGCGCCCCGTCGGGATGTGCGTGCCTCCGCACCGAGCAGACGTCAGTTTGAGTGGGTGTAGGAGTGTGAGGAAAGCACGCAACTGTTCGTGCTGTATGAGTTGGTGATCCACACTGTATTAAGGCTACTTAATACTGCATTGTTATCTGCTCTTCACTGCATGACAGCCCTGCCAGGTTTGTGTCTCTGCCGTGGGATAACCCAGACAGTTTGAAAATGAATTTCTCCTCCATGTATTTCTGTGCTTTCGATAGGGATCTGCTGTCATCTCCTATTTGCGTTGGACTGAAGTCATATTATAGAGAGAGCTAGACTAGAATTATTGCAAAGGCAGTTTATTGATTATTTTCCCCCATTTCCCTATTCACATTTGACCACTCCATAATGTTAATATGTGCGTTGTATTTGCTAAATTTAAAGAATATTCTGAAGTTCTTTTATAGTCATAATTTGAGCATATTACATATATATGGCATCAGTCCTTGCACTCTGATATAAGCTGGAGTTTGCTTTATTTCAGCTGGTAACAACACTCCAACAAATAGTATTTGTTCAACAGGGTTTTTTTTTTATTGTATGATCTTTGTTCCAAAACTAGTGACCTATGTAAAACGATTTTGTTGACTGATCTAATTTGAGATTATTCCTTTAATTGAATACATTAAATAGATGAATAGGACATTTTCATCCACTGATCATACTCTCTTTTTTCTGTTACTTTTTTTCCCTTTAATTCAGCCCTCATAAGCAGTGCTTTAGTTAAAGCTGTAAGCTTTTGTCCCAGTATCTAGGATGTTCTTGTGTATTCTCAGCAGCAGTGTAGTAAACAAGGCCAGGCAATGCGAGGATTATGTCATTTTAAGCCTTGTATGTACTCATTTCTATGACTGTTGCATGCAAGAAAAGGCTGTTAGGGGGTGGGCGTGTAGGACTCCCTGATTTGCATGTGCATTAAAGTGCTCGAGTGCGTGCACGTGTGTCATGGGAACGTTGACATGCCTGCTTGCCCCTTTTGTGTTTGCAGCTCTGAGGAGAGAGAGGTGATGGCGGGTGTTGAGGTCTCCATGTCTTCAGACGAGCTCATGACTGTGAGGGATGAGGAGGGGGAGTACAGTGGCAGTGACCAAAAGTCTCAAGTCATCCTGCACCTGCAGCCCATCCTGCATGGGTAACCTGGCTCTTATTAATATAAGGGCCACAGAGATGTTTTGTATTTCTGTGTAGTAGAGCATAGTGCAGTCTTTGTGTTAAGCAAATTGAATGCATACTTAATTCAAAGAGCCCAAAATCAAGCAGTGTGTGTAGTAATTGTTGAAAACAGGTATACATATGGTGATCAGATCCCAACAAAGTAAACGTGGGACAAACACAGTGTTTATGTGGGACAAAGAGGGACACATTAACAATACTGAGAGGTCATATTATTTTTGATGCAACCTTCTTTCTTGCTAAGTTGTCTTTTTATACTCCATAGCTATACTCCATTGAGCCATATCTAACAATTTTAGCAATTTCAACACACACATAGTATGTTACTTCACACCATATTTTGTCCTGTGCAAAAGTGAAAACTAATTCTAGCAAAAAATAAACAAAAAAAAAGACAAAACTCTATTTCTCAGTATAAACAAACAGTAGTGCTTCATAATAATTGCTATCGTAGTTTCCATCACATTCAGCAAAATTTGCAAAGCTTGTGACCTTTTTGGAAATTTGTAACTTTCACTGATGGACACAGCATTAGACAGCCTAACCTTCATTTGGCTATAAATAAATAAATAAAAAAAATTCACATGCACTGGGTTAAAGCCAGACTTTAGAAAAGTTCATGTCCTGTACAACCAGTCAAAATGTGGGACGGGGGGGGGGATAAAAAATGCTGTGCAGTCTCACTTAAAGAGGGACATCTGGTCACACTTGGTATACATACAGTTAGCTTATTCACATTTTAAGAAATATCTAAGGCTCACATACATTAAATAATTATTTTATATGTGTGAATCTGTCACCCTCTGCAGGGTAAATGATGACATTGCGGACACTGGCACTACTGTCTTGGCCATAGAGACGCACCATGGTGAGTGACATTTCAACTAATTGCTGAACTGAACCTTTCCCGCACAAAGATCAACATATAAAAGATCATCTTACTCAATGTTACTGATGCTGTAAATGCAATAATACGTCTCTCAAGCTTCACTCTGATTCAACAGATATGAATGGAGAGTATTGATAAACCTCCTGGGGTGATTCTGACTTTTGTTATTATGAATGCACATTATAATGTTGCTACATCCAGTCATGGCCATGTTTTTGTTCTTTAATGTTTAGATGACAGTAAAAGAGATGGAGATGAGATTGAGTATGGCTACCCCATCACTTGTGGGGACAGCAGGGCGGTGCTGCTATTTAAGAAGTTTGTGTGCCCCGGAATCAATGTCAGATGCGTCAAAGTAAGTTAATGTTTAGTGTCATCATTTAATTATTAGCTTATTAATACCACAAAATACATTTTTTAAACCGTTCTATACCAAGACACTTACATCTTATTACTTTCTCATAAACATAAATTGTGTTGTCCTGTTTTTTACAGTTCAACGACCAGCTCATCAGTCCTAAGCAGTTCGTGCATCTGGCAGGGAAAGCCACTCTAAAGGACTGGAAAAGGGCCATCAGGCTGGGAGGAGTAATGCTCAGGTAGACTCATTAAACATTAAAGAAGCGTCTTTTTGTCTGCTTTTGTCTTGCACTCAGACTGTAAAACACCTCAGTTTACATCAGTGAACAGCAAGCTTCTCAATCATATAATTTGCAACCGTGTGGAGTCTGTCAGGCTTTCCTGTTGCATTCCAGAGGTAGACCGTAAGTGGCATTATCATGATAGCAGGATCAAATAGCACGCATGCAAGCTGCCGAGAAACACTTCTCACCTCTATCATGTTTGCACTTGTTGTTGGTGTCACTGTGAGACGGTGTACAAAACTCAGTAGGCCCTGTCTGTTCCTTTCATCTTTATTCCTCCAGAGGCCAGATCAAGGCACTCTGTGTCAGGCACACCACTGGGAGCCTATCTGGAATGTTCAGCAAATTCAGTCCTAACATCCTTCAGTAGCAGCGTCGCATAAATATTTTCTTGGATACTTTGCATTGTTCCTTTAACCTGCCTCTCCCCGTGCAGGAAAATGATGGACTCCGGCCAGATAGATTTCTACCAGCATGACACCCTGTGCAGCAACACCTGCCACAGCACTAAATTTGATGTGCTGATCAACAGAACGCGGCTTCCTCCTGGGAACTCGGTGCAGCCGAGCCTGTCGTGTCTGGCTCTTGACCCTGTTGGAGGGCAGGTGTCTCCTGTGACAGGTAGATTTCAGTTGGCATTTAGTTTGCTGTTTTTTTTTTCCTCCCACATATGCTTGGGCTGCTGCGACGTCACTCAGAAAACACGGCCTAAACACTCTGGAAGCCACTTGAATGTCTTTCATTTGCAGTGATGAAACACAACATTTTTTTAAGCTCGACATTTAAACATCAGCGATTAAAAGTTTACTTTTAATGTTGCCCTCACCACTGCACAGAAGAAAATCAAATCTAGAGAGCAGTGGGACCATTTTATGTTTTTTCATTGGATATCCCTGTTTTGTTCCCATTTCAGAAGATGTACATAAAGCAGCAGAGGTGGAGGAGACTTTGCAGGATAAGATTAGTGCAGCAGAGTGGAGCAACGGTCCACGGCGGCTTGTAAACCCTATAACAGCCAATGGACATGCTACCAATAGAAAGATGGCTGACATACCTGGTAATTATAAGAACGCAGACAAACACTGGGGTGTTGTTGAGCTGATTGATAAACTGTATAAGGCAGCTACATCCCAAGCCTCCTTTTTTTTACTTCACCTTTTTCAGTATGTTATAAAGATAATTAACTGTTCAGTGGCAAAATCTGTGCACAATCAGTCACTGTTATGGAACCGGGAAAGCAGATGGCATCTGCTTTCACAGTATCCTACACAGCAGTAAACTGCTCACCTCCACTGCAACAATGTGGCTGTTTAGAGAGACACCACATGGGTATATGCTCTGTTTAGAAGTCATTGAGCAGTTTACTGAAGTTTTGTGCGCGGCAAATGGGGCATGCGCAAGTCACGTGTTCAACTGCCAAATTAAATGTTGCCTAATCAAGTTATGTTAAAACATGTCCTGTAAACTCTGGAATCATGAAGGTTTAATTTACTCCTGGCATTAAGTGACTTAACGAGATTAAAAGTTTCAACGTTATCATGGTTGGAGGCACAACTTCAGCCCACTGACCTTCAGTCCTCAAGAGGTTGTATGTTTGTGAGCCCTGAAACCTGCCGTGAAGGGTTTCAATGAGTCATCCTGCAGTCTGTCAGTCCCTTGTGTCACACCTCTTGCAGCATCAATTGTTTGACCCCCCCGATACACCAAACCAGTGAACCTTTGAATCTGCAGTTCTGCCATTCCTGCAGACCGTCCTTAAAAAGTTGCTGACCACAGGCAGAGAGAGTCATGTCCCATCTGACATTTCTAAGTGATATTCTAACCAAAACTTTGATTTGAGGGTGTTTTAAAGTGACCTTATTTGGTACGGTTCCAAGTGGACTACAGTAAATAAAACTAGCCTAGACATACAAAAATATTGGCGTGTACAGTACAATGCAAAAGTCTCAAGCCACCCCTCATTTTTTTATATTTTGCTAGGAAAATGGGAAATAGGGGGCAGCATGCTGGTGTAGTGGTTAGCACTGTTGCCTCACAGCTGAAAAAAAAGGATAAATGGGATAAAATGGATGGATGTATGAAATGGGAAATAGGTGCAGCAACTTATAGAAACATGCAGATATGAATGGAAATACAGTATGTAAGGCAAAAACAGAGTTTGTGCAATTTTAACAAGCTTGAATATCAATATTAGGCGGGACCACCTTTATACTTTAACACAGCCTGAACGCTCTGAAGGCTGCTTTCTTGTCATTCCTTTCAGCAGTCTTCAGGAATAGTTCTCCAGGCTTCTTGAAGGACATTCAAAGCTCGTCTTTGGATGTTGGCTGCCTTTTGTTCCGTTCTCTGTGAATATGATCCCACACTGCTTCAATAACGTTGAGGTCCGTGCCCTGGGGAAGCAATGCTATGACTGATTGTGTTCCATTGTGTGTTTTTTCTATCCAGCTATGCTTTTACTGCATTGGCAGTAAGTTAGTACTGTGTTTATAATTCCTTCAGTTTTGAATAGATCTCCAACACCACTATGCAGCCCCTAACTATGACAGAGCCTCCACAGTGCTTTACAGATGGCTGCAGACACTCACTGTTATACCTCTCTTCTGAGCTCCTCCATACATATGGATGATGATTTGAACCAAAAATTTCAAATTTAGATTCATCGCTCCATTAGACTGTTGCTACTGATATTCAGTGCAGTTCTTGTGTAATGTGGCATACCTCAGCCTTTTCTCCCTGTTTCCCTTCCTTAAAAATAGCTTCTTGACAGCTGCCCTTCCACTGAGACCATTTCTGATGAGGCTTCAGTGAACAGTAGATGGATCAACTGAAGGTCCAGATGCATCTCTCAGATCCTGTGTCAGGTCTTTGTTGGATTTTTTTTCCTATTTCTTAAGATCGTGACTTTCAGATACTGTTCTTCTGCTGGAGATAGTTTCTTAAGCCTACCACTTTTTCTTTTGTCCTCATATTTTTAAGGACACTGCTTTTTAAGGACAAAGTGATTCTCAAAAAGCTGTTTTTTTTGGGGAATCACTTTGGTGTGAAAATATTATTTTATGCCTGTCAAACTGTGCTATGTCTGACATCTTTCACTGATTTAACTGAAGAAATGGGAACAACACAGGCTGCTAGTAACAAAGTGCTTAAAGACACAATTTAAAATGGGGTTTTTGTTAAATTATCTGTTGTGTGTAGACACAACACCGGTTCATCCTTTGAGTTAGGTGTCTTTTTTATGCTTGAATGGATCCGTAGGTCAGTATTAAGTGGCTTAACAAACCAAAAATACATTCCTCGGAAGATGGTCAGATACAGAAACTGCACTAAAACGAGTCAAAAAGCAGCCAATGTCCAAAGAAATCCTTCAGAAAGGCTGGAAAACTGCAAGTCTGGCTTTCAAAGAAACGTGGGGTGGCTCAAGACTTCTGCAAAGAGCTGTTTGCGCCTATTTTACAAAATAAAATGTTGTGTGGTAATTTACAAATTGCTTTAACAGAAATAAGGTTTGATATTGATATCAATTTTTTTTACTCCCTAAAAATTGGTGTTGGCATTGGCTCCAGCGGAGCATAGGCTATCAGGCTGGGTTCAAAGTAAAAAGCCTGGGGTAGTTTAGTGAAGGGCAAATTGAAATGTGTCAGAGCACATGGAGTGCTGCTTGTCATAGGGCTTAAAACATATAGCCAATTCTTGGCTTATACCTCTACTCCTCCATCCGCTGCTGAAGAAAATGTGCTGCTTCTCTGTAATGCACATTCACAACATGGAGGAATAAATGAATTTAACTTCAGAGGGCTGTAAATGCTCTTTGGAATATCTTCACTAAACATTTTGCATTTATCTCAACAGATTTTAAGCAAACATGAATTTGCATGCATTTTATATCAAGCATCTTTGACATTTTACCACTCTTATACACTCAGCTTGTTTTTTGCACAGTTTTGCACACATCTCAAGCAATTCTTCATTCACTCTCAGATTTGCCTTGCCCTCCTTTCTCTCCTCTTAGAGCACCTCTTTTCTGACCCATTTTCATACTCTTTTGTCATTCCCTCTGTCACACATTTGACATCCTCTCTCCAATTGCTGCATCACTCCCATTTCCTTTATCTCTATATATTTGTTCCCAGTGTTTATCCAACCTTGACATATTCTTTTTCTGCTTTTCTCTTTATTTCATTCCTCTTTCAAAGCTATGACTCTCTCCAAATTTCACCTCCAACCCTTTTTTTCTCGCTGCCTGTCACCACAGCACACATAGCAATGTATACTTGTACACAAAGTTATAAAAAGAAAGGACAAACACACATTTGCACGGAGCTCTCGAGATACCATTATAATGGCCTACATAACTGATCTTTTGTAGCCGGAGTGTTGAGTCTGTGGAAGGGTGTGGCAGACTGTGGGATGATGGGGGAGGTCCTCTCCAGTCTTCAGACTGAATTGTTCAGCACTTGTAAGAGGGTGGAGCTTCACAGTGAGAATGGCAACCTGCAGGAGACAGGTAAGTGCCCACAGTGGGACCTGTCTAACCAGTGGTCTGTGAACAGATTTTGTGTTGATGTCAATAAAACGTCAGTTGAGTCAAAACATGTTTTTGAAACTCAGGTTTCAAAAAGATTTTCAATAACGGTCCTGCCAACTGAATCTCTGAGAATTCATTGATTTTTAGAAAACAGCTGACTTTATTGTGGACAAATCATTCAAGCCTTGCAGCTGACTGTTGATTATTTTGTTAGATGTCATGCTGCTTAATTCCTTGTGTGAGATGTTTGGGCTTTTGGACTCAGTGAAAAAAGCCATGGACCTGAGGCGCAGCCAGACTGAAAAGAAAAAACCCCAGAACAGTATTTATGGTGAGAAAGCAGTCAAAACCATCACACGGCACATGCAGCGATACCCCAGTGAAGTGAATTAACCAATGTTTTCTTCTTGTGTAGAGTTTGATGAGCTCTCGGAGGACGAGAGGAAGCAGAATTGTGATAAAAGGACATCTCGCAAAGCCTCATCCTTAAAACACTTTCGAACTCAGCGTAAAAGCCAGACAAGCAGCCATTTCCAGAACTTGCTGTCCTCTGTCAAAACAGCCAGGGTGATCCAGCCTCATTCTGTCACAGGTTTATGTGCTGCATCTTACACTCATCTCGCAATAAACCCTCAGCTCTTTGCTCATTTCTCTGCCTTCACCGGCCAGCGTCACCACGCTGGATCTAGCAGGACAGACAGAGATGTCCAAAGTGGCACGCCGGAGGGGGAGCAAGAGATCAGTGAGGCAGACAACCAGGAGAAGTTTCATCGGCCGGGACGGGAGGGCAACAAGAGAAAGGACACCTCAGGGATCCACAAAGAACCTGGACGAAGGAGTGTAAAGTTTTGGGGAGACTCTCATGTTAGAAGGGAGGAGAATGAGGTGACAGAAGGCTTGCATGACATTGAAAAGATGATTATGGGGAGAAAGGCATCAAAGAAACATAAAAGTAAGTGAGCCAGACGACCCCAGAGGGATTCTGTGGGACTAATTGAGGGAATGTGCCGGGAACTAAAAGAAGACAGAGAGCGTGGAAACAATTAAAAACATTATGACTTTGTCAAACTCTACTTTTTCTATTGTGATCTTATGCAGTATGGACGGTGGTTAATGGAGTCGTGTCTTCTTGCACTGATGCTTTTAAATGTTTTTAAATGAAAATGTTAGATTTCACCACATCAAGCACAGTAGGACTAAAATGACTAGTTGATTAAGTGACTGATTGCCCCAAAGTACATGTTCTTCTAGAAACCTCTGTCATTATGGACGTGTCATAATATACCCTATTGTGCAATATGAAGATGTCACTCTGTGGGCATTTTTTTTTTACTGCTTTTTGAGATTTTATATGACACCAACAGTTAATCGAGAAAATAATTTACACTCCGGGTGATAATGAAAGCGTGCTCGTCTGTTTGTATAGTGTTATCACCTGGGTAGTTGTGACAGAACTCAGTATCAGTGTTTCCCGTCCTCTTGCTTAGCAGTCTGCATCTTCGGTTACACCCTCTCCCCCTCGCCCGCTTTGTAAATTAGCTGAACACTTTGTTGCAGATTACTGATAGATTTTTCTTTTTTTTGATCTTTGTAAAAAACAAACAAACAAAAAAACAAAATGTATTTTGTGAAATGTTTCTCACTCAGGCATGTGTTTAGGCCATTGACCTTATAATGGCTACAATCACCTCACATCTATGCACCAGACACGTACGGCCTGAAGAATGCATTGCTCCTAATTTCTAATAACTCTACTGTTGTTGTGCTTTTGCCTTACACAGGACACTGTGTACTAACAAAAACTAACAAATGCACAATCTTGCACACGACTGACTATCCCCTCGCTAGTTAAAATTATAAAGGGAAACAATATCATATACACATAGAGGTCCAAAATGACCTTGAATAATAATGAATATATTTTGAATAAAAACCTTATTGTTTGAATTTTTAACAGAAGCAGTGCGTGAGTTTGTGTTCAAGAGCTAACTTCACACAGCTCAATTTACTGATTCTTTTTAAGTCGGGGTGTTGATGAAAATTGGAAATCGTTGGTAGTTAACTTACTGACAGTACAGGCAGGAAGCCAATAAATTAGGCCAAGAGGTCTTTTTTTTTATAATTCAAAGTTTCCTGTTGGTTTTAATCTCGGCAGCTTCATTCATCTCTTTTATTTCTTACAGTCAGATTGTTCCTACGTCTTACGTGAACACCTGTTTACCTCATTGACCTTCACATAAGAGAAACGAATGTGTATTTCAACAGCTCATCAGCCTCCAGGGGTGGAGAAACTGCTGCTGTGGGTTCCTCTTATCACCATGTTGGACTTCCAGTCACATAACAATCACTGCTTCTTTTTGACAGCCAGTGGAAATTGTGCTTTGTGATATCACGGCTTCATCTGACCGATCTTCAGAGTTTGAAGCCACAGACAGAGGTGCAGTAGCCTTCTCATGTTTGCTTCCCCATGTGATTCGCTGTTTGTTTGCTTTTCGAGCGCCGTGCTGCATGCCAAGGCCGTGTGATAGACGGAGATGATTTGCCTTTGACAGCTTCTCTCAGAACTATGATGATATGTTATTATCAATTCATGCACAACACTGCCTGTGCAGATGTAGTTGTTTGTGAAGCAATATGAGTGGCGGCTGATAAAATGACTTTCATTGTAGTGCGGCTCTCAGCAACTCAGCTGACACCTGTCCTGCTGTTGGATTATTTGAACAGTATTTTTGCAACATCCTATTAAGTTTAACACAAATTAAACTATCATGCAGAACCAAAATTCTGGCTTTGTTTATATAAATTGCTGCTCTGTGCCTTGAATACCAGGAAAAGGTCTGCTGTGCATCACTCAGGTGTAATTGCAGGCATTAACCTGACATACATTGTGCTCCTTTGGTTAAATTAAGTAATTGGCTGAGCGTTGTATCATGCATCTGTCATTCGGGGCTAATAGCATTAAAGTCTCCAATGTGCTCTCATGTTGGACTTAGATGCATCTATTTGGCCACCTTTAATTTAATCCACGGCCTTAATGCTCACACATAACAGCAAAATGAATGATGATTAGCCTGCCTAATGGCATCTTGATCAAATTGTGAGTCCTGGAGCAGCAGCTAAACGTGTCAGCTTTTAACCTGAACAAGAGTGGCTGACACATCATCGCTTGTGCAAGACGTTCAGGTTGAAAGGTGGATATCAAAACCCATGTAAAGCTGTGATCAAATACCAGCACACACTTTGCTGGATGGGAAGCCTATCCAGTAATTCATATTCAAATTCATAACTCATGTTTTCACACGCCATTACAAGACCATGACATGCGGGACAACCGGGTATATATTGATACGTATCAAAGTCACTGTGGGTTTTTTACCTTTTTCTATGTAGTCATTCCATCTGCGTTTCACATTTGACTTTGCGTGACATCCGAGAGTGATTTCTGCCATCCGCTGTATCAGGTGGACTCCAACAAACATAGTCAGCTGGGGTTGGAGAGAAAATCTAGTCTCATTAAATGCAAATTCAATGCACACAACATGACAGACCACCTAATTTATGGAGAAATATGCTTTGCACCTGTCACGGGTAGGCGTGAAGGCATGCTTACCTGTCTGCCTTGTGTGAATATATGACTTACCTCAGCTGTAAAACAGCAGCTAACATGACAAAAAAATATTTTTTTTTTCAGGGTCGGTTTTGTATTACTGGACTCATTAGTCCTCAGGTTGCCGATATGATTTTAAAACATTGCATATTTAAGCAGCAGTTAAATTAAAGTGTTTACTTTTAGATCTCAACTCGATGGCCCCTTAGCTGGATTAATGAGTAGGCTATTTCTCAGCCTGTAGGCATTGTTATCAAACTCATGTACCTGTGTTTGGAGCCGCTGGGTAGCGAAGATTAAGGAACCTCTCATTAACATTGAATAGATGAAAGGTATCTCATCATCTGAGCCTATTCTATTGCCTGGACCCTTCAGAGCTGCACGATTAACATTTTTCTAAGTCTTAAACTCTAGTTTTACACATACAGATATCACTCTGAGAGGGGTCACGAAAAAGTGTCCACAGTGGCCGTAAAAAGTGGATTACCAACTAAAAGGTTTTCCACAAACATACATGCATAGGCCCACACACTCACAGTCTGGGCGGTTTTGCTTGGCCGACGTTTGAGCACCACAGTGCCATTGGTAGATTTGGCCACTTGGAGGCGCCCGACTCATACTCTCAATCCGCGGAGGGAGAAACGGAGGCTGGGACTGAAAGTGGGCTTGAGAAAGAAATCTCTCCCCTGAAATGTTTACCCTGACGTCAGTTTGCAGAACTAGCACTGCCCTGTCTCCTTCAGTGTCTCCGAAACTCCACTCAGTCAGAATTGGGGGACTAGATGGGCTCCACTCTGCTTTCGCTGCCGGATCGCACCAAGTAAATGAAATGATTTCTTCTGCACATTTAAAGTGGACTAAAACATCTACACGATGAACACCTGCGCCTTTCTCTTGATTTTGACTGTTCAGATCTACGCCGATGGCATCGAAGGGCCAACAGGTAAGGCACATATTCATCTCGATCTCCTAGACGCAGCTGGGAAGTTTTAACATGCGGAGGAAACTCCACTAAAAGCAAAATTAGAGCGAGTCTGGTGAAGATGCCAACTTTGTGCTCCTGTTCCCCAACACGCTGCTGCATTTATCTGCGGCTTTCTGCCCCTTTCCATGACTTAGTGTGGGACACTGTCCTCCCAGCAGAGGCTACGAGCAGATTCCTTAATAACTTTTAGAAACTAAAGCTTCAAGTTTTTACAGCGCAGGTAAAAAAAGGTTATTAGGATGACTGCGTTATGGAGTGCTCTGGGGAAAGCTGCTCCCATTTCCCCAAACAGCACAGCCCTTTTTTTTCCTCTTTTTTTTTATGGCGCTGCGCTGCTTCTGCTTTCTGTTATCGCCCGAGCACATTTAAAGGCGCCAGGTAGGCTGAAAGGTGTTTGTGATCCAAAGTTAGACATCAGTTCATTCAGAGCGACATTTCCCCTCCTTAAAACAACAACAACGATAAATAAATAAATAATAAATAAAAAATAACGAGAGAGAGAGGTAAAGGAGCGATCCACGCACAACATTTCGGCAATTTGATAATGTGTGCGCTAGTCTCTCCCACATCCCCACAGCCGGAACCCGGTCTGCGATGACATCCAAAAACCTGGAGCCCCTCCATGCTGGCGTCGGGTTGCACAGAAGACACGGGGACTCTTTAAAAGTTTGCATTTTAATATGACACTGCTATGATCATTGATTAATTCACGCTTGCACTGTTGGATTAGATTAGCGCCATTCTCGAAGCAGCCAGATTTTCTTTTCCTAAGGTGGTGAGATTCTTTTTTTTGGGGGGGCTGTCTGGCTGCAGAAAGCTCACAAAGCAGCTCTCAATTTCAAAGGTGAGACTTAAAAACACAAAACAAAACGTATTAGAGTCTGCATTCTATTGTGCTCTCTATTGTGAGTGAACAAGCAGGATTATAACATGGGGAGACGGTGCTTTTTAGATAAAAAAGGATGAAAATGATGCAATGTCTGACTTTTTACTCGAGTTTATTCTTGAGATTGAATTGGGTATAAATAAATACATCTTTAGAAAAGAAATCTGCCACATTAGAAAGGTGGAAAGAGAGAGAGCGAAAAGTGATGAGAATAAATACATTTTTAGATGAATTAAACATGCCTTCAATTTCAGGTGTAAATTCAGGTATGCTGGATTTATTTTTGCCAGTGTCTGAAATGACTCGGGCCTGTCTGAATTTCTGCACACACACATGCATGCGCACAATGTGCATTAAACCGGCCTAATAAGGCAACAACATCGCTAACAAATGCACTACAGCCCCTGTCACCTGCGGAAGGGAATTGGCTTGATTATTATTTTTCACCAGTATTTGTATTTCTTTCCTGCACTGCTTACTGTCTCACGAGAGAGGGAAGAACCCTCTGATGCTCTGTGTAAGTGAAAGAAGCAGCAGCAGCAACACAAGCTCCGAAACACTCCCCCCCCACCCCATCCCAAACAAACCAAGCATGATATGTTTTGTCAAGAGCTGAATGGAGCACATCATTAAGAGGAATGGGCTGAGACATATGAAGGATTAAATCACACACAGGTAATTAAAAGAGCTGAATGGAACAGCAATGCTTCACTACGCAACGCTGTGTGAGGGAGTCTGTCAACAAAAATTTACACGCTGTCTTATTTTTAAGTTTGTTAACTGGAGTGTTGCAAGCCTTGATGTGTTTTACCTTTCCGTAGCTGCTAATAGTTAACAGGTTAGTTGCCAGGGTGTCAAGCCCCTCTCCCCCCCCGACTTGAGACCCTTTATGCCTCCCCACCTACCTAAATCCTGTAGGAAGCAAGGTTAGGGAGCATGCATAAATGCAGCTTTGACTCCCACAATCTTTAGTGTGGCTCTTTTGCTGTGATTTGGGCGAGGACCGCATCTCGACTGTGAATGCTTAATAACAATTAGGACTCGCTTCTCTTTTCGTTTCTCCGCCCTTTTCGCCCCATCTGATCCATATCTTTTAATCCATAACTCTTTCTTGCTCATGCTGCGGTCAATGCAGGCTGTCAGTTCGTGGGAAGTGAAATCAGTGTTGTCTCTGCTGTTCTGGACTCACTGCAGTGTGGTTGATTAAAAAAAAGAAATAAAATATGACATTTGCACCATATTTGCTCAAAGAGCTTCTCAGCCAAGAAAGTCCAGTTTCCAGCTGTATAGCTTTGTGTGTGTGTGTTCTCATACTGTAAAGCTCAAACTGCCACTTTCACTCCCCTGTTGTCTCTTAAGGGAATAGAATGAATGTTCACTTACCATCTGTCTCCTCTATTAGCACTGAATGTTGTCAGCTGAGTGGTGTAATTATCCTGTATCTCATGACTCATTTCCCAGTTTGATCTAAAGTTAAGGCAGAATATCCTTTTTGCTTATTTCCCTGAATAAGATAACACTTGGATCGAAGATGAAAAGGGCTGCAGAGCCCAGACTGTCTAGTTTAAGCATGGCATGGGATGAATAACACCTCAGGGCCTCGGGTTTACGCTGCATAAACAACAGCACCGATCACTGGGATGTGTAATATAGAAACACCCGCACATAGAGGCATAGAGGGAATGGGGCTGCAATGATAATCAGGTAATGATTTAGATCATTTAAAAAGAAAAAACACCAGTAATATAATGCTTTTATCTTATTCTTTATCATATATCATAGTAAACTGAATAACTTAACATTTAAAGCTGGGAACATTATAGTTAAGCAAGAAGATAGCACACACCTCTACCAGATATACTGAGTCTGACACATGCAACAAAGATAACAGTAAAACAGGATATAGACACACATATGCAACATATGGCTAAAATAATTCAGTGGTTATATTTTTCATATTATTTCAAAAGAAGTTGCCCCCAAACTATTTAAATATTTTTGCTGTGCCGATTTGAATGCTTTCTTTATTGCAAGAGGTTATTATTGTAGCATTATTCATCTCCCGGCGCCTATTTGTAGCTGTTACATATTGGTTCTTGAGAGTCCATTAGACGTGCTCACTGTAATAAGCTTCTAACTGAATGGGGTGGAGAAAAAAAGAGCCTCTGATGCATTTGTGAATTATTGCTGGAGAAAGAAAAAATACCCATCATGTAGAAAATGTTGCCTTGCACCACAGAGTTGCTGTAAATCCACCAAGTGGAAGTGTTCCCTGCAGGAGCTAGGCCACCATCTGCGGATGGAATACAAGGGGCAGTAAGGATTGGGCCTAAATCAGACTCCTGAAATGACTGGTTGATTTCCATCTTTGTGGGATCAGGGGCAGTAATTCAGAGAGCAGATGGAAAACTTTGCAAGTATGAGGGAAGGGATTGCAGGGGGAAGACAGTGGGGAAAGAATTTCAGAGAGGGAGAGTATCAGAACGACAGAGAGATTCATTCAGATAGATTGTCAGGGTGGTTTGTTTTCAGCTGAGGCCACAGCAGGACTTTTGCAGAGCTCGTGCGTGCTGACCATTCTGCCTTCAGCTTGTGTGTGCGTGTGTGATTAAACAGGGTGCTTATGAGAGAAGCCCTCTGCTCTCCAGCCTGTCTCTTCTGTTTCTCATCTATTGTAATGTGGGGCTATGTGGAGGAGAGCCAGATCCCGATCGGCTTACTCATCTCACAAGACTGGAAGATGAAGCATATCCATCAACTGTGTGTGCTCAAGGAGCCCTGCTTCACGCCAAGTGCCATGAATGGTACGCCTCATCAGGCATGTGTCCGGTCTGGGGCCTATTCTGCCTTCATCTGGTCTGATTTCTCGTGTCCTTCCTATTCATCTCCTCTGTCTTGATGCTGTGCTGAGTGTGCAGAGATTTTTTTTTTCTTAATCCCAAACTGCAGCTCACACACATTTTGTGATTGTTGTGCTTAATTAATCCTGCTAAGCATTTTTTTCCCCGTTCTCTTTTTAACTAACACATGCTAATGTTCTGTTTCTAAATCAGTCCCAACTTTTTTTTTTTGTCTGTTGAAGAGCTCTGTGAGTTGTGGCCTACTCAGGCAGAGGATTGTTTGCTCTTCAGAAAGGTCAAGCACTGGTTGGGAGTCAGGTTTTTGAGGCAGAGAAAGTGCAGGTCGTTGTCTTTGAGAAGAGGGCAAAGCCCAAAGGCAGGTTTGCTTCCGCTGTGTTTGTGTGTGTGTGTGTGTGTCCTCTGCCATTTAGCATGGCCTTCCTCTGTGTGCCCTCATTGCCTTGTATCTAGTCTCGCTGGCCAGCATAAAGTGCTGAAAGGAACCACTGGGAGAGAACCCTGGCAGATTGGAGATAATTATACGTGACACTTATTATCCTGCCGAGGTCTCTTATTGTAAGTGTATTATTAAGGGGCCAGGAATGAGGCCACAGGAGTACACAGAAACAACAAGTGGGAAATCAAAAAAACAGATTTTCTCCTTTAGAAAAGAATAAATGACCATGAAACATAAACCAATGAGACACTAGAGAAATTAGCATAGCAACAGCTCACCAGCTCATATTCATATTCTACAACAAACATGTGAAAAAGAGGCCATGAACTGTTGAGCAGCTAAAATCAAGCAAGAACGGGAGAACATTTTTCTTTCTTGCTTGCAGAGTGTTGTTCAAAGAAGAGGTGATGCAACATGGCAGTAAACATGCCCCTGTCCAGACTTTTTTGAAAAACCTTGCTGGCATCAAATTGAAAATGTACAATTGATAGCCATGTGCCGTGCACTGCGTGCACTTAAAAATGGGGTTTAAATGATCAGCAAGTTCTTGCGTTCTTTTTATTTACATTGCACAAGACGTTTCAACCTTGTTGCATGTTTGACCGAAGGTTTGGCTTCTTATAACACAGTGCATTTCTGTGCTGTGATTGGTGAGGCTCTTCAAATGTAATTTAAATATATTCCAGTTCTTTGCATAGATGCATAGACCACTCCGTTTTTTTTTATTTGAAAGCTGCGCTCTGTGACGTACGCTATGAATGTTTTAGCATATTGATGAAAATTGGAAATGTATGTGCGGTGCCTTGTCATTTTTATATGTGTGCATGGGTTCATCACCTCCGTTTCTGCTCGTAAGACCACGAAATCACATGCTAGAGTCTTGATATGCAGGAAGGTCCTGTGGTGCTGAGTGACTCAACTTGCCATGACACTGATGCTAGCATGGGCTTGAGCTGCTGCCACAGTGAGATCTTCAGGGTTACTGTGACACCTTCCAACACCCTGGAAGAGATGCCAAGAGTTGAGAGATTTACAGTCAGTTGCCTGCCTTGGCCTGTCTCTTCGTTTCCACTCTACAGCCAGAGTGCGGGTTTCTTTGCTCCCTCTGCCAGGTGTTATTAATGTGGTATTGATCTTTCAGACTCTGGGAAGTCCATTTTACTTAAATTTGATCAAAGTGGCAAAGTGCCAGTAGCCTGCAAGTTTGATGTAGGAGTGGGGAATTAGCTCGGCGGCCAGTGAGGAATCGCATGACGTAAATGCCTACAAAGAGTTTGGTTTGCAGCAGTATGTTAATGTTAGCAGTATTGTGTAGTGCACAAGAAAAGGTAAACATAGAAATCCTCTCAAACAGGAAAGACTGAACCTTGTTTTTATATGAGAGCTACATACTGTATCATACAATTAAGCTACAAAATATGTGGTCTTAAATGAAAGACCTAACATGCTCATTATCACCTAGAAGCACATGTTTCACGTGAGGAATGGACATAGAATATTACCATTGAACACAGATTGGTTAGAGTTTATAGCCTGAATAAGAAAAGTGAATAGCTCAAGTACATGCACACGTGTAATTAGCTCTGAGTTGCAGCCGTTTCGGCCTCTGTGATTTCCTCCCCAAGGCAGCACCTTCCCAACTGCAGAAACTGGGTCTGCAAGACTGATGCTGCTAGTGCCGCTTCTTAAACCCCTGCCCAGAGAAAAGCAAGCCTCCTGAGCAGTTTAAAATTAGCCTGCTGGCTGTGTTTCAGTTCTTTACCTTTCTCTGTGTCAACAAAATTTTCTGCCAGAATCTTCTGGCCCTCTGATTTGGTGTATGTGGCGTGTAACAAATGCTGCTGGAGTCAAAGTTCAGAATGAGGCCAGGATCGTGGAATCGACCTATTGTTCAGCTTCTTCTTTTTTTTTTTTAAGTCCTCTGCATATAAAACGCTCAGCGAAATGTGAAACCCTGAGACTCCTCTAAAAGTCAAAACACTCTCTTCAGGACATTTTTCTCCCTGTAATAGATGCAGGATTTAGTTGCTTTTGTGTCATGAGGCCTGCTCTCAAGGGGAAGCAGGGAGGTGGTATTTCTGGTTTGACCAGTCCCTTTCAGCAAAGAAATATCCTCACGGAGACCCAGGGATGAACCTGAACACTTATCAACCTGATGTATCCCACACTTATTAGACTGACAATCTTTCATATAAACTTTATTAGGACAGTGGAAATTGAAGAGCATTAAAGTGTAACAGAGCATGGATAATGTCTACTGTGCTGATTTAAAAGAGCGCAGCACGCAAGGCTTGCCCTGCATGAAATCTATAGCTAAAACGGAGATCTTTTAAAAAAAGGCAATATCTGCTCAGTTATAGCTTCTATCTTCCATTACATGTTTCCCATTAAATTGGAGAAATTTGTCCCTGCAGCACAGCCTCATGGCACGGGGTGACACTCAGCTGTGACAGCTGCCATTGCCAGTGGGTTATGGGTAGGTCGTGGCAGCTGTGGTAGCACAGGTGCCAGCTGGCAGGAAATCACTCAGTGGAGTGATTTTTAAACCTGTTGATTGCATCTAACGGGTTTGCAGTACTTGATTTAAAGTACAATTAACATATGATGATGTTTACTAACCAAAATACTGCCATTTTTCAAAGTTGCTGCCATCTGTGAGATACAAACAAGATCTCATTTGGTGCCGCAGCAATACTGAGGTGGCGAGATATTTGTAGTGTGGCTGTCCTGCAAATTCCATGCATCTCTAAAAAAATGACTAATGAGTTCATTAAAAGTCAATGAAAGGGGTGTCTTAGCTAGTTAAATGTAGTACATTCTAGGGCTGGCGATATGGACCGAAAAGAGTATATAAATATTTTTTAGCTGAATGGCGATATATGATATATATCTTGAGAAAATAAATTAATGCTTTTTTCCTCCATAACAAAAAACTCAGAGAGAGCGGCGGAGCAGTGTGAAGTTGTGTAGAGAGAGAACGGTGAACTGGTGGATCTACAAGTATGATTGTAATGCGCCATAGACTATATCAATATGAACAATATTGTCTCATCTTAAATTGCGTATGAAATGATATATCGATATTTCTTAAAAATTCGATATATCACCCAGCCCTAGTACATTCTGTCAATCAAGTGATTTCTCATAGATGCTAATATGAAATGCTGGTGGAGCCTGCACCTGTTTATTGAAAGCAGAGCTAGTGGAAGCTTGTTTAGCAAGTTAGTCTCCCATCTCTCTCCCGTCAAAGATCAGAGGTTTATTCACAATGTGCACGCACAAGCAACCAGAAAAAGTTGCCGACCTCTCGGCTTGGCAGGCAAAAGTGTTTGTTAGCGGGACATGAACTTACCCATGTCAAATGGCAAACGCTAATGTAGATTTCAGTGGAACTGGATGCAAGCAGAGTCAAGCCCATGTCTAGAGACAGGGGCCAACTTCAACCACAAGCTGTCAATAATTTAATTAATGGATGCAAACAGGCAATGAAAGAAGCTTATGGGACAGAATGCTGTTTGAAATGTAAGGAGAGAGATTGCTTTCACTATAGTTTAAGTTGATGGCTGTTTTCAGATTTCACTGGACAAGCAGTGCTGCCTTGCTTGCTCCGATAAAACGCAACTAGTGGAGATGCGGGTTATGGCACTTTTTTCCAGTAGATAAAGATTCGTGTTCTACTTGGGACACTTTTTTTTTTAAACCTTGTTCTATTTTATTTTTCAACTCAAGTTTTATTTTCACATGCCTTTTAATTCTGTTTTTGTTCTGCTTGGTTAAGTTTTGAGCACTAAAACTGCTGGGTTAGGGTGAGGGAAAAAAATGTTGTTTGGGTTTAAAATCCCACTCTTTCATAACATTAACCCTGTACACAGAAAAATGAGTAACAGTGCCCAGCGCATTGACTTGTGACACCAGGGGGTACTGACCGAACCTCCATGTGTGATAAAACGGGAGTGAGAAAAACTGTAAGGGGTTTTTCGAGGAGTTTAAATTAAGTAAGTCTTAGAAATCTTAGTTGAAGTGAAAGCAGGCCCAAACTGGAGTTAGATGGTTTTATCACTAATGGGGCTGTTGCCTGCGGTTTTCATCATGGGTCCATGTAAGGAAAGTTGCACACTACTACTCCAGATTTGTAATTTTTCTTACTATTGCAGAATTCATGCAGTCCTCATTCTCCTCTTGACAGCAGGTGTTTTGGGTGGGTACCAGTTCCAATTCTGAATGTAAATAAAAACAGTGAGTCTGCAGAATATGGCAACGTGCTGTGATATGCTAACAGATATGTTGGCTTCTAACTGCTCGATGGGTTGAAAAGCTTTTGTCAAGTGATGTTAGTAAAGAGAGTTTGGGAACTCGGCCAGCCTCGAAAGCTTTGTTCTGACTTAGGTGTTGAAGTGAGACAGTGGAGAAGCAGAGCCTATTGATTTCTCAAACACAGCTTGTCACAGTCAGCCTATTGTCTTCTTCCTCTTGAAACTCTCCTTTCGATCCTACATGACCTCCCATCACAATAGTTCTCACTTTGACATGCCGCTTTTTCAGCAGCTGCCCAGGGGATTTTGAGTACCCTTTTTCAAAAAAAGAAAAAAGACTATATCTAAAAATCTTTCGCACCTTACCTGATACACTTCTATGATTGTAAGACATTTCAGGAGCAGGTAGTTCACGGATTGCCTCTCTTTACATTTTCTGTTTACCTTGGTCTAGAGAATGCATATTCAAACCATTCATTAGTGGCCAATTCATAGAAAACAGTATCTATTATTCATTTTTCTTTTTTATGGAATGGTATAATTGCCCAAAGGCAAAAACACGATTTGTATTTACTACCCAGTGCATTAACACAGCATGTGAGTCACTTCTGCAAGGACACTAATGAAGAGAGATGGCTCCTGACTAAGAAAATATGTGCCCTTTATCCTCGGATCATGGTGCTTTTATAGTGTTGCTCAGAAACAGGTACAGGATTAATACTTGCACATGGCTTTGATGTTAAAGTCCTTTTATACAGATCCAGGAAAAGCGGCCATCTTCTTACATGAAACCTAAGTGGGCTAGCCCTGACAAACCTACCCTCAGGGCTCTAAGGACCTCCGCAGAGGGCCTTCCAGGGTCCTCCCGGGCAAGTGATTTCTTAGCTCCCTGATGTTCCTGAGACATAGCTCATCAAGTGGCTTGAAATACTTTTTGTTTGTGCCTGTGCTTGCTGCCTGACTTGTCTGCCAGCTGACATGAGGCTGGCAGTGGGAAGGTGACTGCCCAATGAGAAGAGGGGCTTATGGATTGGCTGAAGTGGGTAATGGCATGACCAGAGTTTTCAGTGTCATTCGGTACACTTGATATCTGCAGAATTGCTTGTCTGTCAGGCTGTACAAAAGAGTTATTTCCTGTGTTGTTTAATATGATAGTGTTTTGTTTTTTGTTTTTTTTCACTGGGGGAGGGGGCAGGCACTTTAGAATAGAGGGTGCCATTAGAGGTAAGTTATAAAAGCCATTAAATTAAAGTGTATGGTTTACGATGTATTTTTTTGGCCTATATAGTATTTGCGTTTTGTTAAATACACTTTCAATGGATGATTCTGAAAATGGCAGAAAAAGCGAGCTTTTCAGAAGTGCTGACACTGTCACTGTGATGTGAGTTGCTCACAGGGCCTGTGCATGGCATGTGGATCCAGAATTCAATGCTTCTCTATTGGTTTGGGCATTTTGATCTGACTGGCAGACTTCTAGAGAAGGACCTGGAAAGGCTAACATGGATGGAATGCTTTCATGGTATTTTCAGATAGTCTGGACCTACCGCAGCCAAAGGCAGAGCACCATTTGCGTGTCTCACATTAGCAGAAAAGCCAAAAAATATGCAAGAATGCCCAGTGAGCCCACGGGGTGTCGTTAACAAAGAGCTTAATTCAAAACCACAAACAGAAGATTGCAATTATTGCTTGGCCCTTCCGTGTGTGGCTGTTTGTATGGCAGAGCCAGAGTGGTGATTGTTCCCACCTGATTATATGTAAATATTTGCTGCACTCCTTTGGCCATTTTAAACTTCCATAAATCACAGCCTTCTGGATTATTATGGCGCTTTTGTTTGCTTTATTTTTCCACAGAGTGAAAATGCTAATGAAAAAATTAGCATACCGTTCTTAGGACACAGTGTTGCGATGATAAATGCATTGCACAGCAAAGATCAAAAAGCCAGGCTTTGCTATAGAAACAGGCTTTGTAGCCATTCTGTGCTTATGGAATAGCCGGAGTACACAGGGTGTTAGAGACCTCAAAGCAGGTCGGGCCTGGCCTTTGTCTGTTCGGACAGCCAGGGTAATTAAGAATCAGCTTAGTTCAGGATTATGGCTAGAAGCAGGCTGATCACAGGAGACAGGAGAAAAAGCATTAGGAGAAGGGTGGTTAATATGGGTATTACTCTGCTTAGCACTGGTATCATGTGACAATGAGACAACAGACAAAGGAACCCCGTTGATGCTGAGATCCCCTTGCCCTACACTAATAGGCTTTATTGGCGATTGCTTTGTTTACCCACAGTGTGCAGCACTCCACCTTCCTGCTTTATCTTGTTTCTTTGCCCATTCAAACTTTATAGAATTTGTCTCAACCTAATTAGAAAATGGTAATGTTTTGCTGTACACCTCCCTGATGTTTTTAAGCAATGTTCCGATGTATTTGCCTAACACCAGCACCTCTAAAATGAAATGTGCATCACTGTTTGTCTCTCTTGTGGGTGCTCGCACACACATGCAAACACACTTTGCTGTTTTTGAGATATTTTTTGTGGAATGTAATTAATGTTCTCATTAACTGTGCAAACAAGCTGTAAGGCAGGACTAAAAGTCTGATACCGCTGAGTCCTGGCCCTCCTCTACTTTATGAAATGCGACTGCTGAAATGGATAGCCTGCATTTGGCATGTGAAACAAAGAGTAGTATGACAGCCACTTTGTTGTTAGTCCAGTTTTTTTTGTGTAGAGGTAACCCAATGCTTGTAGCCTCTACACCACCTCCATAAGTGAAGCCATTTGTTGCCCTTTAGAAAGGATGTGGAAGCAGGCCAGTGTGAATAATAACAATGCAGAGGGAAGATTTATTCAAACACAAAAAGGTTACATCAAATGAACCACCTAATTTATCGCATTACTCTTTATTTACAATGAACTTTGCTGGTATCAGCTGCTTGCGCATTAGAAAACATTGCTGCAGGTGCATAGCTTGCAGAATTATCAGTGCATGACATGACACAACAATGCTTTGTTTTGACCTTATTGAGCAGGAGCAGGGAATTGTTTTCCACAGTCTTTAAGAGCTAATCCCATCAGAGGGACTGCACAGCATGGAGGCCTAACTTAGTCACGTCTGAGATAGTGCTGCCAGAACAAGAAGGAAAGAGGAATGTGTTTGTCTGGCTAACATGGCTTTATAAGCAAAGGAGGAAAACTCCTCCCAAGCAACTTGACTTCTTAATTCCTCTTCCTGAGCCAGAGTAAAGAGTAAATGTCTGATTCTGTGAGCTGTATGTGTTGATAAAAGCAGGAGACAACTTTAGATTTGGATTCACCAGCAGCTTTGGTAGATGCAATGGTGGACTTTCATTATAGCAGATGAATTAACTAGGTTTTACCTCTAGAGGCAGGTTTCTCACTTCACTGGTTGTCTGCTGGCTTGGTTGGGCACATGTACCCCTGGGGGAACGGGCTCATTCAGTGCTGAGGCCATGGAACTGAGGATTTATCCCAGTCCAGTGAGTCCCTGTGGCGCCACAAGCCTCTGTTGAAGGATTTGAGATTGGTCTGTTCGTCTGGCTTTTTTCCACAGATAGGAAAGAAAATTTTTTTCAAGTTGCAATAAAATGTCTGGTTGATATGTTCTGTTAGAACTTCATAAAATGAGAAGTGTGGGTGAAAGGCTAAGAAAGATTGAAAGTTTTATTGAAAACATAAAGAGTTTTTTTATATAAGTTCGGACAGTATTGTGTGTTCTTACATAACAGCTGCAATGAACAAGTCTAAAGACATCTGTAATAGTGTCTAGTAAATGAAGGATGTAGGAACTGTAGATAATGGCTTCTTGATGGTTAGGTAAATATTTTTCTAGGGTAGAAAACCAAAGAAAATCTTGGTGGACTGAAATCTTACCTAATGCAATGTCATGCGAGGTAGCAAAGCTAACAAAATCTGCCACGGTGTGTGGAGTGCACTCTGCTTAAGCTTTTGCCTAAATGAATCATAAACAGACATAAAATACTATTTTTTGCATCATGTTAAATCATTTTAACCTTGTAATATTAAAGAGGAATCATTACTGTTGACTCTACTGTACATCAGGCCTGGCCTAATTGTAGGTACAGTTATGGACAGATGCTGGAGCTGGTAACTGGATGAGGGTGCCATTATAAACCTATTGTTATGCTAAAGCCTGACTGATTTATCTACGGCTGGCTGATATTAGCTATTTGCCATCTTTAACTATCAGCATTTATAACAGCAGATAAATGAAAATTTAAAAAAGTGAAGAACAGATGAGAGAAACACCCTACTCTCGGCAACTCGTGCTTGAAGCATCACAAAGACAACAGCCAGCTAATCCAAGCAGAGTCCGACAGAGCATAAGTGAGTAAATAAATAACTACCATAAAAATTTTGGGGGAAATCTGTTCATGTTTTGTGTGTCTGAAAGAAAAAATATCGGCATATATATTGGGAGCGTCAGATTTTTAAATGGCCAAATATCTGTATCGGTATCTGCATCGGTATCGGTCTTAAAAATACTACATAGGTCAGGCTCTCTATTAGACCAAACATATTGAAATATTCTATGTCTGATACGCTCACAATCAAAACCTGAAGAGTTAAACATGAATTTTGGCAGATAATCCTTACACAGACAAATTAGCTTCCCGTTCCTGAGGATATGCCTTGTTGTAGTTGAGCTTTGATATGCAAAGTGCTGTAAAGTTTAAACTTGCCTTTTTGATCATTTGTTTCAACTAAGTGCAATCCCACTGAGGACTTCTTTGACATGGGACCAATTAGTCTGGAGTCGAGTCTTGAGTAGAAGTTCAGAAGATGTAAACATTAGCTAAGCTCCCACAACATGGGCTGTAGACCTTAGTTGTGAAAACATAGAGGTATTTTTTCACAGGGACTCTGTTTCTACTGCTGCCAAAAGTAATAATCAACAAAGGATCAGAGGCTATTGATGTAGTGCTTTTCTTTTATGAAAGTAACACCGGTGGCTGTAAGATGAATGAGTTTAGTCAAATAGAGAGTGTATTGACCAAACAATCAATCAGCCCTAATATTTACACATTCTTATTGAACCAGTTATAATTATATGGTTATTATGTTGAACTAGTTTGATTTTTGTAAGTTGTGAAGAAACAGAAAGATAAAACCCCACATGCTCAACAACATGGTCAACTGGGGGAGCCATGCTAGATATTCTTCAAAAATATAGTCATTGCAAACTTTCTCCTCGGTAAACCTGAATTAAAAGGCTGACTTTAACACATACTGTCCAAAGGCCCATATGTTTAAGCTTGTTTTTGTGAACATAGTTCAACACTCAGTGCTCATAGCTGGCATCTGTTTGTTTTTCTGGGAGGCTATTGTGAACCAGCTGCCAAAATTGGTGAATCTGAATTACTGGAATACATACATGTAAAACATCTGCTTCCTCACAGCTGCTGTCTGCTGCTGTTTTGCTCCAGCCAAGTTTAGTCACTGCGATTCAGTGTGCTTCCTTTTTTTTTTTTTAGAGATGCCTTGGTCATAAAAAAGACTTTTAATTCAGATAAAACTGATAAATTGATATTGCCTTGATTGCTTTCCATATGGCTATGGTAACATGATGTGAAAATTTCTGTAAGACTGTCATGAATCTCAAATAATCGCCAAATTCGAGCCGGTTCTGTGATGCTTGTTACAAAGTGAACATGAAATAAAACTAGATTTCACTGAGCTTTCTAGAAGACATATCCGAGGATCAGCCACATCTTTTCCTGTGCCAAGGTGCTTTTCTGTCCTTGATTTCTCTCTTTTCTCTCATCATTCCCTCTGCATTTCTCACAAGGCTCTGTGTTTCCTCTCCATCTTTGCCCTTGTCCTCTCAGCCTTAGGGCTTCTCAGGGATCCACAGTACGCTCAGTGTTTCTGGGAAGGGTTCAGTATTCTAGGCAGAGTGAACGTGAGCTCAAAGCAGACCTGTGTGTGTGTGTGTGTGTGTGTGTGTGTGTGTGTGTGTGTGTGTGTGTGCGCCTGTCTCCCCAGGCACTCATTAAGCGGGTGTGTGAAGGTGTGTGTTTCTCGAGGCTGTTGGGAGAAACATGCGCGCATGTCGAGGTTAAAAGACCCCCGACAGAGACATAATTTCCCATCCTGGGGTGATGGGAGAAGGTAACTTCATTAGCCAGTTCCCGCTATGCAGATTAACTTGATTATACTAACCAAGTCTTGAAGGCGACAGTGGTGCAGAGTACAACTGTCAGACCTAGAAATAAAATCTGTGCATGCCTCTTTTTTTTCTTTAATAAGATTATCTGCATATGCATCTCTGTGTGTGAGCTTGCATCTGTAGGTGCAATGAAAGGAGGAAGAGAAGGAGGGGCAGTTAATACACCTGGGTCATATGGTTGCTCTGTAATTTAAAAAAGTGAATCATCCTCAGGTAATGAGCAGGTACCTGTCTAAAAAGTTCCTTTCTATAATTTGGCTGATGTGAGACCTGTGGTAATGCGCACCTGTATGTGTATTTTAAGACTTCAAATACTTATTACTTGTTATCTTAAATTCTTGCTTTTTTTTTTGTTGGCTTTAAAAACATATCTTATACAGCTAACGTGTCCAAACATTTGTGGTCATGCATAGGCATATGCTTGCCCTTTGATTTGATTTATGGGCAAACATTAACCTCTTTTAACCTGAATTGATCCCCAGCACCTCTTGCATTCTCAAAATCACATTAGTTGATGTGACTGGTGTTGGTTTACATTTACAGTGTTGAAAAAGTGACATCATGCCACGATCTAAAGAAACTCAAGAACAGCTGAGAAACAGAGTCAGTGACATCTATCAGTCTGGAAAGGGTTACAGGGCCATTTCTGAGGCTTCTGGATGCCAGTGAACCACAGTGAGAGCCATTATCCACAAATGGAGAAACCTTGGAACAGTGGTGAACCTTTCCAAGAGTGACCCACCTACCAACATTACTCCCACACATCGACGACTCATCCAGGAGGTCACAAAAGAATCCAGAACAACATCTGAAGAACTACAGGTCTCACTCGCCTCATTTAAGGTCAGATGATTGGGATTGGTTCATGATTCAACAATAAAAAAGACACTGGGCAAAAATAGCATCCATGGGAGAGTTCCAAGGTGAAAACACCTGCTGACCAAAAAGAACACAATGGCTCATCTCACATTTCCCAAATAAAAAACTCTTGATGATCCCCAAGACTTTTGGAAAATATTTTGTGGACTGACGAGACAAAAGTTTAACTTTTTGGAAGGTTTTAGTGTCGTTACATCTGGTGTAAAACTAACACAGCATTTCATAAAAAAAACAGCACACCAACAGTCAAACATGGTGCTGGTGGTGTGACGGTCTGGGGCTGCTTTGCTGCTTCAGGACCTGGACGACTTGCTGCAACTGATGGAGCCATGAATTTATGCTATCTACCAAATAATCCTGAAGGAGAATATTTGGCTATCAGTTTGTGCCCTGAAATTCAGGCACACATGCAGCAGGGCAATTATCCAAAATGGCTCTGATTTATTGTCACTGCAAATGTCACAAGTACAAAGCAACGAAATGCAGATTGCATTTAACCAGAAGTGTTTAAGCAGTGATAAAAACAGAGAACGAGATACAATGTGTACAGAGCTTATATAAAAGTGTCTACATGTTTATGCTCAAAAACCCTCCAGTGTAGCTGAATTAAAGCAATTCTGCAAAGACGATGGGTCCAAATTCCTCCACAGTTATTCGACTCATTGCCAGTTGCTTGATTACATTTAGAAACTGCATTTTGTGTTTACTCGGGTTGTCTTTGTCTAGTATTCACATTTGTTTGATGATCTGAAACATTTAAGTGTGACAAATATGCAAAAACTAAGACATCCGTAAGCGGGCATATACTTTTCACAGCGCTGTATGTCAGCGTGCTGTGTGCTCCTAAGGCATACTTTGGGGAACAGAGTTAGCAAGATAGGTTTGTATCATTCACAGGAAGCAGTTCCAATCACTTGACATATCTTTATGGCCACTTTTGTGGCCCAGTTCCTTCCATTTTCCATCAGATGTGACTGGCTAGATAGCAGAGGAATTTTGTTCCTTCTGGCATGTTAGATTACAACTGTCTAAGCCATTCACATGAAGCCATGTGCTTCAGATTAAACACTTTAAATGTCTCGAGGGAGCTGCAGTGACGGCCACTTTCATGAATTATCTTGCCTCTTTTCCTGTGATGCATTGTAATAGCTTTGTGTCTGCACTCACCTGTTGATTTTTTCTTTTTTTTTTTTTTAAACATTTTTTGTGAGTGTGTGTCTATATGGTACAATTTCTCTATTCTTCTTGCACACACTGCTGTAATGTAACATTCATAAGCAAAGCTTTTGTGCCGGTCCAGACTAAAAAGTGAGCCCTCTGTCAGACTCCCAGTGAGGCTATTTTTTTGTCTGACCTACAAATGCTTGAGAATGCACACATACACATACACACACATTCACTTACACATACTCAGGCTTGTTGGCTCCCCAGTCATGTATCCTGGTCAAGGTGAAGAGTGGGAGTGTGGGGGGGCAGGTAGAGCTGTAAAAATGCAGACACATGGAGATGAGAGGAGGGAACGGGGGGACAGATCTCACATGTCCTGCAGACAGCCGCCCTGTTGTTGTCAGTCTCAAGCTGACAGGCCGGAATCTGTGGGATTCTTGCCGAGCTGCCGCTTTGATAAAATGTTTTCAGGAAATGGGGAAAACTGAGCTGACTGCAACCTCTGGCTTTAAAGGCACAAAACACAGCACCCATGAAAATGAAGTTGTTCTGGCGAGGAATGTTTTGATGCAGATTTTTCTTTCTGCTGTCACCGCTCGGCTATAGCAGATCCTGCAGGGTAAACAAGGACGTGGACATATATATGTTTACAAGTGCAGATTATAATTTCAGGAAAATTACAGTTTTCGAATTCCTCCAGTCATCTCCATTATCCTGACGCTGTGTGTGGCACAGTTCTACAGGAGAGCCGCCAGGCACCGGCAAACCCAGACAAAGACAGTCAGTCAGGTACATCATTAGTGGTTTTAGCAACATGAAAGCTCATAACACACTATGTTATGTTATTATCTCACCAGCCACTGTACTCGCATTGTTTTGCCCTTTAGCAGTATGTAGGGTGGAGAGCTTCCTGTGCCGGCCCTGTTTGCTTTGCCACCTCTTCAGGGAGCGGAATTAGCTGTATATGTGGAGACAAACTGCCCTCTTTCCTTGGCCTTTGATAAAATCATCCACATCCATGCTTTCCAACTGGAAACCTGAGCTAGGAATGGTCACATGATCGAGAATGGCTTTTTCTGCTGCCTGCAAATAGGGTCATATTAGCAGAGCAGGGCAGGGGCACAGAGGGTTTTTACAGCAGATTGGACATATAGCCTTTTGACTTGTAGGTTACTGGACTCTGAGATAGAGATATATGATACTAGGCTTGGGTAACACAGGAATATATTGTACACTATGAGAGAAGAGATTCTTTTGTAGGAAAAGAAAACTGTTTGGCCAAAAGTGTTTTACTAATGTTAGAATGATGGAATCGACTGTTTCTATCATATTTTCTAGAAATGCATACTCATGGGAAGGGCTTGCTAGAAATAAGTATAAATCCAACCTCCTGAGATGAAAAAATGTGATGACGTCCCTGTTTATTGTATTTTGGGTCTGAATAGAGAAGCCCATACAGAAATGGCTTAAACCTGCAATATTTCTCAGTGCCAGCAGGGGGCGACTCCTCTGGTTTTAAAAAGAAGATTGTATGGAAGCCTATTTGAAAATGACCCCAATGCTCACTCGATCTATGATCACAGTAAACACTTCATTCTCTTTATGAGTTTATGGGTCCAAATGCTATTTCGAATCTTAAAGAATACAATATAAATTATTTTGGAAATTATTGCCCTAATATGAGTAGAATAGATGTTAACCCTCCATATACCAGAACTCTATTCAAATTTTCAAGATTCCCCCAAATTCTTAAAGAAACCTACATTTAGCTAAAAAATATCGAAAAGTGTCAATTATAAAATCATTTTAAAGCTCACAGACAGCTCTTTGAAACTGTACATGACCGTTTAAGAGTTGTACATTTATTTTTTTCATCATCCTTTTCTCCTCCTCTTCTTCATGTGTCTCCTTCACCCCTCCTCCCTCCTCCCTCAACTCAACCTCATCCACATGAACTGACGGGGCTAAACATGCATAAACATGTTAATTTATTCCAGATATTGTCACAATTACTTATTGTCAGCCGATCAGACATTCAACCTTCATATCTCTAGACAGCTGTCAATGGGCTGGCTACAGCAACAGCTGGCTATAAGCTAATGTTATGCCAGCTAATGTTACGATGGAGTGTCTGAAAAAATATCCCACTTTCCCTCTTCGTCTGTCAATGTTAGATCCATTTCAAAGAAAGTTTCAGTTATACCTCAGTGTTACTGTCATGACATGTCTGTTTTTTTATTTCTGATTTATTCTTCAGTGTTGATATTATTCAAATATGTGCACATTTTTTTCATACACAGACAGTGAGCCATTGAGGGGACCGTTTGGGGCAGAGAGGGTCAAAACAGCATGCGATTTTCTGTCCTAGAAGTGTGCAATGGTTTACCAAGAACAAAAAACGATGGCAACAGTCCATCAAATGTTCAGTTCAAGGATATAAAATGGGACCTCATAAAGCAGTGAGTGATGTCACAGTGGCTATGTCTATCTTCCATTTACAGTCTATATGTATACAGGCTATACATATCTATATGTATTTGAGCCTCCTGATGGTTTACTAAGTAATTCTTTGAATATACACTATAGAAAATACAAAACTAACAGGTGTCATTTATTATGATACTAATAGTCAAAACTACTTGGAAACACCTGTAACTTTTTTACACACAGATGAAACAAAGCATGTGAAACAAGACGCAGACAGAACCAATAAACATTCACTAAAACCTGGTGAAAACCATCAAAGCTTGTCATTAATTTTCTGTTCATTGTGAAAATAAAGAATAATCATTAGTTGAGGCTCTGCATTTATTTCACTTGATCAGCCGAAAGCAGAAAATACATTTGGTCAATTTGTCTTTTCTTGTTTAACTTTCATACTACTACTACTACTACCACTACTACACACCGTATACAAAAGCATACATGCATGCTATACATATCACAGTCTCCTTTTGTCTTTTCTCCGTCTTTCACACACATTGAGTTGTAAAGAAAGCTGTTATTTTTGCAGTGGTGTAGCACACCTCATTTGTGCTCTGACAGTGCGGCGTCTTCAGTTTGCGCCCATAGGAGCAGGATTAGTATGAAGATATCGTGGAGTGTTCCTTTAGTATCTGCCAGAGGTTTCACAGCTGCACTGTGCTTTCTTCACTCAGTCTCATAGCTTCCTTTAACTCTCTTTTCGCTCCAGCGTGCTCAGGAGAAGTCATTCTTACTTTGAGCGCAGGGGGGTTAGAAGAGGCGGTAATGCTATTATGACTCGTCAAGCTGTGGCTCTGTTTGCCATACTTTTTCTTCACGCCATCCTCCATTCATGTCTCGATCGACCTGATCCATTCGTTTGTACACCATTCCACCCCCCCACACAACCCGAGGCTACACGTTCACAGGGGGGCCTCTATTTATTTAGCCGCCTTCTTTTTTTTTTCCACATTATTTCTCAGATGTGCCATGGCATGTTCTTGGCAGCGTTGAGAACTTTGCATGTCTTTAGCGCCCACGGCATGGGAAGTTGAAAATGTTTTATTTCTCTCAGCATAGCAGTGCCACGCTTTCAGACGAGTTTTTGGGAGTCGTGCTGCTATTGCCATGACCGGTGCTTTTCATATGCATGCGTTTAGTGCTGCTGGAGCTGAAAATGAAGTGCTTGGTGGGCACAAGTGTGTCTGAGACATCTCTCTCGGTCTCGCTCTGTCCTTTCTGCAGCTTTTTTTTCTCCCCTTCTTGCCTTCTCCTTTTTTATCTCTTAACCTTGCTCCCTCTCTTTTTACTCCTCCTGCTGCCACTCCTTCTGCTTTTACCCCTCTCTGTGTACCCCTTTCTCACCCTCTCCTCATATTTTTCCTGCCTGTGTTATGTGGGATTTCATGCAGTCCTGAGTGAAACCTCCAATCAGCAGCAGCAAGACTGGACAGAGCTGGAGTTGTTCCTCAGAAAGGCCACACAGCAGTGTGAGATTGACGGTCTGTGTAGCCAGATGCGTTTTGCTTCACTGCACTGTGTGTGTGTGTGTGTGTGTGTGTGTGTGTGTGTGTGTGTGTGTGTGTGTGTGTGTGTGTGTTTGTCATTTGCAGGATGGAGGGATGGATGCAGACTAAGTGGATGAGAGAACGGTAGAAACAGTGGAAAACAGAGGCCAGGGGAACTGGCTTTGCTTTTGTTGAGTTTACATAATTAATGTTTTGTTAAACAGAACTGTGTCTACACACAGTATCAGCTCTGATCACAAATGCAAATATTGTCAAGAGGATAAGCATGGAAAACACTCAAAATGCTTCACAGTGGGCTAAATGAAGCTCCCGTACACATTCATTACTCTGGTGGTTGTAAGTAATTAAATTCCAGGTAATGAAAAGCTGAAAACACTCATTACCTTTTCCTCAGAGCCACTCAGATGCATTTGAATCCTTGTGTCAATTTATTACCAGCTACAAGGATGAGTCTTGACTGCATCAAGACCATTTTTATTCTTTCGTCAGTTTGTTCTGCTCTCTTCGCAGCTGCCCTGCGATAAACCTGTTTGTTAAAGGGCTTTATGGACAAATTTGACGTGACTCAACTTGATCATCAACATTTGGGACAGAGATTAAATCAGTGCTGGGAGCGTGTATGCTTGTGTGTACTTTTCCGTTGAGTGGCGCTTACAGTTGTTTGTCATTCACTGGCACAAGGGCTCCAGAGAAACCACCATGATTAGCCCCCCCCCCCCCCGGGACTGTATAGCTTTCCAGGACCTGCTCCGTCAGCACCAAACAGGACATTTATCACACACTGCACTTCGCTACTGCTGACCCACACAAAGCAGGAGCGACTATATGTACTGTATGCAAACACAGAAAGATAAACACATGCAGGAAATGCTTGTGTGTGTATGTGTGTGTATAAATGTAATGAAGAGACACGCTCATACAGATAAATTGAAATAATGAATAGTGTAGTGAATGCACTGTATATACTCTCACACACGCACACAGACACACACACACACACACACACACACACACCCTAGTCTGACCCTACTGCCTTTCCAGTCAGGGTTCAGGTCCTCAGTTTTTTTGTTTTGTATACAAAATGTAAATAATACAGTCACAATAGCTAGAGAGACCAAACCCACTTTTTAATTCTAGGCTGTAAACATGTTTTTTTACATTTCTGCTTAGATGCTGAAACTGACTGAAACTGACTGAAACTTTATTAGTTACACCTGTTCAAACACTTGTTATCGCAAATATCTAATCAGCCAGTCTCGTGGCAGCAACTCAGTGCATTTAGGCATGACTTTGAATATGGCATGGTTGTTGGTGCAAGACAGTAGTCTTGAGTATTTCAGAAACTGCTGATCTACTGGGATTTTCCCACACAGCCATCTCCGGGTTGTGGCAGTTCTCTGGGTGAAAATATCTTATTGATGTCAGAGGTCAGAGGAGAATGGCCAGATAGGAATGCAACAGCAGGTCAAATAACTGCTTATTGCAATCAAGGTATGCAGAAGAGCATCTCTGATTGCACAGTATGTTGAACCTCGAAGCAGATGGGCTACAGCAGCAGAAGACCTCACTGGGTGCAGCTCCTGTCAGGTAAGAACAGAAACTGTCTTCTGATGGCTGCTTCCAGCAGGATAATGCCCCATATCACAAAGTTCACATTCATCTCAAACTGGTTTCTTGAACATGACGGTGAGTTCACTGAACTCCAATGGCCTCCGCAGTCACCAGATCCCACTCAAATAGAGCACCTTTGGGTTGTGGTGGAACAGGCTGGCAGGCTGTATGTAATGAAGTCCCCGGTAAGTATATCAAAAATGTTGATTACTATGTTTATCAGAAACTTTAGTGTACTCGAGATAGCTTTTGTTTTTTTGTGTGTGTATAAGTGTAACGGACTTTGTGTTGTGCCACTCTATTTTTAACCAAAACCACAGAATTCCAATGAACTTGACTAAATGCAAAGCTGAGGGTGTTTACCAGGCAGTAAAAAGTAATCTGATTATCCAGTCTCTGCACACTTATGTTTTTTAAATGTATTTAGACTTCATTGCAAATTTAAAGCAATGATTTGAAATATAAAGCAGCAGGAAAAATTTTTGTGGAAGAAATCAATAACTAAGATGAATGAAAAAGCTCTTTTGATTAGACCGTCTCAGCATTGTGTGCACATAGACACACGTACACACAGGTGAATCAGAGTCGGGTCTGTTATAGTCTGACTCACTGGACTCTGTGGCATGTGACTGTAATTCGGCCTCAGAGCTCCATAATTCATATGTATAATGCACGACACAGAGCTGCATAGCAGTAGCTAACATTACTGAATCACTCTGATGAATAACTGCAGATGAAATGGCTTTAATGTGTTCCTGACTTATTGCTGGTGGTTCGTGATAACCCTCTAGGAGTCATATACAGGATACACTTCTATTGCAACCAACTTATTAATAATCTATCTGGAGGTAATTTCCTCATTTTGTCTTCATTATTTCTTATTTATTTAAGTTTACATTAACTACTAGCACTACCATTAAATCACTGTAATCTAATCATATATATATATATATATATATATATATATATATATATATATATATATATATGTGTGTGTGTGTGTGTGTGTGTGTGTGTGTGTAAATATATGTATATGTAAACATAGGGTCTAAATGGCTTGCAAATGATCACATTCTGCTTTGTTCACATTTAATACAGTGTCCCATCTTTTTTGTATTCATTTGTATAAAAATACTAATGTTTAGTGGTTCCAGCTCTTCAAGTGTTACTTGGACAAAACAAGACATTTGAAGACTGTACCTTCGAGTTTAGGAACCACAGTGTTGAAAATAGTGTAGTTGTAGACCTGCTGAATATATTTTATTGGCTCTTACATTGTTCATTCAGAAAATGAAATTGGGTACGAGTGCAGCTCAAATAGCCTGTTATGACAATTGATGTGTATCCTTCCGTCAAACAAATTTGCAAACCATGCCCTTACAGTGTTTTGAATTGTCCATCAGGCTGTTACGCCGTTGCATGTTAGTTATGCCCTGCTTGTCATTAGGTGGGCGGTGTTAACCGGATTGTATGATCCATACTTTAACCCGGTGCGGCTCATGTCTCATCTCTCAACACTCTTTGTCCTTGTCAGATATGTAGTGTCTTTCAATGACTGTCTGTGAAGTCAATACTACATTTGTTAGAATCAGGGCCCCAGAAGAGGGACCCTGAGAGTTCATCATTGGCTTATTAGACACATTTGTCTACTATCGACCTGCGAGGGCTGCTGCATGATCCACAGCTTAATCCTCTCCGTGCTTTTTTTTTTTTTTCTGTCTTCGACTGTCCCGCTGACAGCTCTGTCAGTCTCTGTGCCACATACGTAAAAGTAGCGTGGAGACTGACAGCAAATTTGTCTTGCTGAGGTTTTGGCTGTAATTGTGCCTGGAGACATGATGACCCAGTTTGAGGCAATGAAGTGATAACTGACTCAGTGTGAATCCATTTTATGGGAAGCAAGAAAATACTGCATATGCAAATGCTGATGCATAAAAAGATTTAATCGTTCAGAAAGAATCTGGACCTCTTTTGACATGGTAATGGGTTGATTTAGTATGCAAAACATTCACAAAACTGTGGGCCATTAATTATTTTTGTGTAGTTTAGTTGAGATTAGCAGTAAGTCAGTACTTGTGTTAAATCACCCCCACAGATGGATCATCATGGTATCTGTCTTTGACTCAAGCTGGTAGTCGAGTCTGAGGTTCTTTACTCTCTCAGACACTTGATGGGCAAAGTGGCAAAGCCCTTTATGAAAGTTAGATCAGCTTGTACATGCACATCGCTGAGCTGTAAGTTTGTTTATTATGCTTTATCTATTTATATTTTTTCTGTGCTACTCTCTGGATTTTGAGAGATGCAGCCCTGCCAAAAAAGGGATTGCACTTGACTCATTTTCTCTTCACATCATAGAGGACTGGCAAAACCCTGAAAAGCATTGTCAAAAAGAACCATCAAGAGTTATTGGAACTCTGTGGAAGCATTTTTTTTGGCCGTGAATTCAAAACTGATGGGTCCATTAGCAGCCAAATTGTCAGTGGTGCAATTTTTCTTTTAAGACGGTCTGCATAAGTGCCTCACATTCAAAGTAAAACCCAGAAATGAGCTGAATGTAGAGACCAACTTGAAAAATAATGCTCTAAATGCAACATTTTTTTTTAGAAATCCAAGTATGTCTCAATTGCTGTTACGTTGCTCAGTAATTTCTCCGGGGCTCAATAATTTTGATAACCATTCTGAAAATTACAGACAAAAAAAAAAAAAAAAAAAAAGCACAGACAAGTGCTTCAGTACTAATTGTCTGAGAAGAAAGCGCCTTCTTAGCAGAGTTTTTATTACTGTTCCCCTGCAGACTGTGCTAGACTTGGGTCTCAGGTGAATTTCCGCAGCAGCTCTTTGTTGTCAACACGAGGCGAGGATTACCTGCCGTCTATCTGTGGCAGGCAGGGTTCTAGTTTCGAGACCCTGTTCCACCCAGTAGTCTGTTTCATTGCCTGACTGGGCCTGGAAAAATTGCTAATCATCTCCTATAATGGGTAGGATGGAGAAGGAGGCAAAATACAAACCAATCACGAGTGGAAAGTGTCAAATGGGTGTACATAAATTTACATTTGTGAAGAATTCTGTCTCCCTCTCAAAGAGACTTTTCACTGTGCGTGATGACTGCCAAGTGCCTGTGTTTATAGTGAGATGAAACTGCCAAAGGCAAGATGGTAGCTGTTATTTATGTTCAAAGACTTCGCCTGTGATTGAAAAGGCACCCCACTCTTTGATTTACCACTGTGTAACAATCAATCAATCATGAGTGTGTATGAGCTTCCCTTAGACTGCTCTGCTCTGTCTTTTTACAGCGCTAACATCACTGGAGTTCATGTAGAAAGTCACACCAGGCGAATAGCTGCTTTCCAGCTGTATCTGCTGCTGCTTCAGCCTGCACAAACTTTACAGTGCGTTTGGGCACTAATGAGACATCAGTATTGCTTGTGATTTGAGAAATGAGCTATGTGAGGTTAGTATTGTTTGACATATTGCTGCTTGTTGAAAGCAGATCTTGCTGCGGATTCCTATGGTGTGATATCCTTTCATAAAAGTCTTCCTGCTCACTGCCATAAGTGCCTTGTTATATTTTTTCATGTTCTCTTCTATTTGTAGACAGACATGCGGCACTTGCACTCGGCAAAGAGCAAAGGTTCAACCAAAAGCAAAGTTAAATAGGTCAAGGGAAAATAATTCTTTTCCGTTTATAAATAGTTGGAATATTTTTAAATTCCGACAGCTCCACTTTCTGGCTTAGGTGCAGAGGGTGGCAGTTTCATGACTCTAAATTAATTGGATAGAGCATGCAGTTCTAACACATCGCATGCTGTGTTTTTGGCTTATTAAATACCTTAACTCGCATCTTTAAAAGAAGAAGAAAGAATTACTAACTTGTTTACGTATTGCACAAACCAGCAGCTCTGAATGATAACTGTGTTTGAAAGGGGATCTTGTTTGGCGTCTTTTTTGCGACATGTTGGATTGTTTTGAGAAACCTTATCAGCACATCAAGCCTTTCCAACTTTGCATTTTGTTCCCATGCTCTTGGACGTTGCCGGCAGGCAAGACGGTACTTGCCCATGACTGACAAACATCCCCTCTGTGCTCCCTAAAGAATAAAACACTTGCTGTTTAAGAATAGCAATACTAAAGACACCTTTTCACTGCATTTGA